>KK114835.1:718-40569 GCA_000611955.2 Stegodyphus mimosarum | reverse complement strand
AGAAAATTTGTATATAATCACTGACGAAGTTCCTGGTGATCCGCCTAACTTTTCCCTGCCGTTTTATCTTTAGTTCTGCCTAACTTTTCCCTATCCTTTTTTCTTTAGTTGCATTACCGCGAGCTGTGCTTGATACTGTAAGCTTAAAAACGCCCAGTTTGTTCTAATTTCTATTTAAAAAGATTAGTAAAACTTTTGCATGTTTTGCAGTTGCTTTAGACGAACCGAGAATTTGTTTCGTCTGATGGGTTTAATAGTTGCTGATGAGTTAAAACCCTATAAATTAAAGAAAAGGAAAAAAACCTAAAAGGTTTCAGATTTTAACAGTCAAAAGGGTTTGCTAAAGTTTCTTTACGTTGTCGCAGTCTACTTAGTCTACTGCTGCACTCGCTCCTGCTAACTGATTGGTTTTGCCATTTTAGCTTCATTATTAAGCATAATTTTCTACACATCTCCGCCACACGCAATTCAACATCAAAATCACTAAAATGTTTATTCAGTTTGTGGGTTTTACTTCTTTTAATTCAATGTTCAATCTGAGAACTCCACAAGCACTAACAAGCGAATAATCGCTTCAGTGTGTGAACAAACACATAAGACGTATTAAAGGTTAACTACCCTTTATTTCTTAGAATAATTACAATAAGTTCCTAACTCGGAACGTACACAAAGCCTCCACTTAGGCTTAAATGATTATGAAATTAAACTAAACTAAGCTTAACTAAAGCTATCTGAAAGATATAACCGAAGCTATTCAGGATTCTAAGTAGTTGGCCCCTAAATATTAATTAAATCGGCGAAGACAAGCAAGGACCTAAAGTATGGCCGAGCGTAGTATTTAAGAGAGAACGTAGCTAAAAAGGCAAATGCGCACTAGTCAGGAAAATCGGACTGTCTCTCTTAAATACTACGCTCGGGTTTGCAGCGTTTGATACAATTGCAGGGTTTTAAACAGATAATAAAACTAATTCGAAATTCGAAATCTGGGTTTCCAGATGTATATGTTTGTGTGGAGGACTACGTTATTCAAAATTGGATTACTGTAGACAGCTTTATTTTTTCACGTTGAGAAAAACGCTCATACATTGATTCAGATTCTTTATTATTTAATTTCTTTAAATATAATGCAGGGCGATAATGTTTAGTGGCAACAATTTGAAAATTGTACAGCATTTTAGTGGTTCAACGCAAAATCTCATTTCGACACTAATAGTCCATTTGGGCTAAAATTAACTTAGTTCAGAAGATATTTGTGAAAGCCATTTTTCAAAACGTCTTAAAAAGTGGAAGTGTAGGAATAAATTTTCTATCGTATTTTATACGCATGAACTAAGAATTTTGGTCCGACATTAGCACTCCTGAGCAAATATTAGCGCATTTATTAATAAATTATTTATTAATACCTAATATGTGCAATGAAGATACCCGAAGAGAAAATAAGCGATAATTTTTGCTGCTCAAGAAGATAGCGTTTACTCATATTTTTATATTAGATTTTTAAGACTTTAATTCGCATATTTAAATTTTTCTAATGAAATCCTTGGCATTTTGCTTAAGATGATATTAATAACTAAGGTAAAAAGAGGCTAAAAAACTATACTTTTAAAGGAGCTCATTATCTCGCAAACTTTGATAGCTCCACTGTTTATCCACAAACCTGTGGCGTCCGTAAAAAAATGCATACTTTAGAGTGGAAAGACTAAGAAATTTAATTAAAACTAGAATTAACAGAAAATAAGCTATGATGTTATGCGACGCGCTTTATTATTTTAATTTTAGGAAACATGTTGCGCTAGAGCCGCATAGATTTATTCCAGTTATGAAAGTTTTCGCAATTTGCCGATGGGAAAAGGGAACAGCAAAAAGAACTTCAGTTATTTCACTTCATTAAAAAGGAAATATGCGAAATATCTTTTATTTTTGTGAACCTGTTTCCAATGTACTCATTAAAAACCCTGCAATTACCTTAAAATGTTTTCAAACACTATGCTGATGTAAAGAGTTAGAATTTATCCTTAGTGTTGACTTTCGAAGTGAAATGTTACGTGGCGTGTTAGTTTTAATTGGCGCGTGGAAGAGACTTTTCTGGTTTTTCTAGGACTCTTTTATAGCACATCTGTTTTCAGCATTTATATCTAATATGGTTTATAGTACTCTGTTCTTTTTTTAGGGTTTAGTATCTATTACTGTTCATTGATTATATATTACCCTCTATACGAGAATCAGTATTACGTTGATTCCTTTGTGTTTAATTATTTAACTAGCAAGTTTTCAGTAATATTATAAACTCAATAGCTTCTGTAGTTTTATTTAAATGCCTGCTGTCATTTTTAGAGAAATTTACTGCGCATCCAGTCTATATGATAAGAAAATCTCAGACAATAGCAATATTATACTTCATGCCTTGTATTTCATCTTAATCTACGCATATTTGTTATATTATAAAATTCGTAACGGCTTCCAGAAGGAAATGTTTGTAATATATCATGAGATGCATTTAATATTAAAACTAAAATGAAGGTAAAAATTTTTAAGTTGTAAGGTTCTACTGTCTTTCTGTTGAATAGAATCTTGATAAATAGTGATTACACTGAAGAAGGGTTAAAACTGCCCTTTTTTAAACTATTTAAATTATTTACAATGCGTCAACTTGACGCTAACTTACTACGCCGTAACTTGGGCGGTAACTGAAACAGTAGAATCAAACTTAAAATTGAAGATATTCACAAGTAGTAAAATTTTACCACTGGAAGACGTGTCCACTACCACATCAGCTATGTGGACACAGAACGGAACATTGCCAATACACAGCTGGTTAGGTACATTTCGGGACATGGACCTTTTCCTGTATACTTCTACCGATTTGGCATCTGTTCCTCAGATCAATGTACGTGTGGACACACAGGCTCCCCGGAGCACTACCTAACTTCTTGTCCACTCACAGAGGGACAACATGTTCCTATACCAACGACTAACAGACAGTCATTTTGTAAATTCCTTATTAAGCAGCGCCACTTAATCCAAAAAATTGGACGTATGATGGATAAGCTGGCAGACCTAAACACAGACTTATGCCAAATATAGCAGTCCGCGCAGCCTAAACACACTTGCATATACTCAATGCAATATGAACTGCATAACGTTACAACAGTTACAGTGAAATTTGTAATGAATGGACGCCTAAACTCTGCGTCTGATTTTACACCCAATATGCAAACCACATAGGCACATGTAATATTAAAACGCAATAGTATCTGTAAGTTTGTTCCAAATGTAATCTGCAAATTGCAAACTGTGCGTATGTGTGTCTAAGACAAAATGTGCTATACTACAGTTCAAATGTACTGATGTAACTCCAACATAGTAAGCGAAGCTATAATGTAACCAGTGTTCAAGTCATTGATTTATATGTAACGTGTGTTCAATGTAAATATAGTGTCTAAACTATTGATTGTACTCAGTATATGTTTTTTTTATATTTATGATATTTGTGTATTTTTTTTTTATATTTTAGCATGGTTTCTTCATATAACTGTCCAATGGTTTATTGTACCGATTTTATGTAACATATGCTTACTGTACCCATGATATCAGGGACTGTATTCTGTATTGTAGCGTGCTCCCACATATGGTTATCCTATGCAATTTTGTGTAACTGTCTTCCATGCTTTACCCCTGTATGTATATAACTATGTTCCACAGCATATTCTAACACGCCCCTGTGAGGCGCAGTAAGTGAAGTTTTAACGCAACCAGAGTTTCAGTCCTTGATATATATATAAATAATGTTTGTTTAATGTAGACAAACTCAGTCATTGATTTTCATGTAATGTATGTGTAATGTATATATGATATCAGTGTTTGTATTTTATATTTAAGCATGTCTCTACATATGACTGTATCATGCATTAATATGTAATTGTTTTTCATGTTTTACCCCTGCATGTACATGGCTATGTACCATGGAATATTTTAACATGCTCCAGAGTAGGGCAATAGCGTCTGAGTCTTTGATATATGTCAGGTTAATGTAAACATAGTATCTCAGTCACTATTTTTTATGTAACATATGTTTAGTGTTTATATAATATTGTTTCCATAATCGTTATGTAACTCTCCACAAGTTTCATCCCTGCATGTAAATAACTATGTACATAGATTATTCTAACGTGCCCCTGTGTGGTGCAGTTAAGTGAAGATTTAATGCAACCAGTGCCTTCATTTTTTGATATTTAGGCTACGCCTTTTTAATGAAGATATAGTATTTTAGACATTAAATTTCATGTAACGTGTGTGTAATGTATGTGTAATGTATCTAGATGTTTCCATGTAATGTATGTGTAATGTATCTATGATATCTGTGTTTGTATCTTATAATTCAGCATGTCTCCACACATGATTGTCTTATGCATTATTATCTAACTGTTTTCTATGCCTTACTTACCCCTGCACATATATAACCTTGTACCATAGAATACTTTAATATGTGGCTGTGTAGCGCAATAAGTGAAGCTTAAAGCACAGCGTCTGAGTCTGTGATATCCATACAATGTCTGTCCAATGTAAACATAGTATCCAAGTCATTAATGTTTACGTAACAAAAGTTTAATGTATTTAGGATATTGGGTGTTAATAATTGTTAAGTAACTTTTTCCATGTTTTACCCCTGCATGTAAATAACTATGTACCATAGAATATCTTAACGCGCCCCTGTGTGGAGTAGTGAGTGAAATTTTAATGCAACTAGTGCCTCAGTCCTTGATATTTAGGTAATGTTTGATTAATGTAGGTATAATAGTATGTTAGCTATTGATTTTTATGTAACATATGTTTAATGTATCTATGATATCTGTGTTGGTATGTTATATTTCAGCATATCTCCACATATAATTGTTTTATGCATTATCATCTTACTGTTTCCATATCCTACCCCTGCATGCATATAACCTCGTACAGTAGAACATTTTATCTTACGCCAGTCAGGCGCAATAAGTGAAATATAACGCACCTAGGCGTCCGAGTCTTTGATATTTATATTGACACTGGTGGACGTGGCGCTACACCAATTAACCATATGGTAAAGGGGTGGTGCCCACGTCCTCCGTCGCATGTCGCATCCTACAGCGCGTAGATGAGTCTAGTGGCAGCAAGATAATAGCTATTAAGCCACGTCTAACCAGCAAATTGCTAAGCGGAAGCTTGCGTATAAGCCCGCACAGAGATTTCCCAGACTCTTTCTAACTTTGTGTACTGGAACGTCGATATTTAAACTTTTTTTCCCACTGGTAGAATTTGCATTTCTTACGCGCGCTACCAAATTTACGTAGTCTGGCACTGACAATTAGGAGAATGGGAGCTTATAGGAAAGTAACTTAAAATTAAATTTAAGTGGTTATTTAAAATAAATATAAATTCCTACAAAGTAATGCATATGTTGCTTTAATTACTTTAGTAACTTTAAATAAGGCAGACTTTTCTAACTTTTTTCCAGTGGAGAACATTCCTATATGCTCGTGGGCAAAATTATAAGAATTTGCAATGAATTATGTCACCTTTTACGAAAAGCATTGAGCTAAAGGTACTAATTATGCCGCCGAAGAATTATACAAATATTCAGACTTTAATACAAACGCGTATTAGACTCTACGTGTCTGCTGAGATGTAATTTTGGAAGGCATATAAGCACACGGGGGGTTTTCAACGATATGTGTGCTTATACTCCTTAACGACATTCGTCCTGCTTCTTGCAAGGTTTGGATAAATTTCTCAAAGTCTCAAGTAAAATGAGTAAGCATGAAAGTATTAATAACGAAATGAAATGAACAATTGGCCCGTAGACTGAACGCAAGCTAATGACAAGCTTAACTGGCTAAAGAGCTCAATGTACCGCAGTTCGTCTGCAATTTGTGTAAACAGTTTCAGGACACCGGATCCATGTCGAGATGATCTGACAAGATTGATCAAGATTCAAACAAAGAATTCTTTATTTGCCACTTTTAGTAAGATGACATAGGATAGCCACAGCTTCATAGCTCTCACAAGAGCAGTATGCTGCCACTGTAACCTCAGTTTCATGGGCTATAACTGTCCGAAAGCTATGGCTGTAATGCCAGAAGACCTGTTTTCTACGTACTACTCATTGCAGCATGCAAGATAGTGCGTTTAGCATGGTGCAGACAACATGCGCCTTGGACCAGACTTCAGTGGAGCACCGTGCCTTGTACATATGAGTCAAGATTCGACTTGGACATTAGATCTTGGAGCACATGTATCCACTGAGAGTCTGAAACACGATAATATCCTTCCTCGTCAGAAAAAAGGATCATTATAGTCGTGGAGGTGTAATGATTCGGGCAGGCATTACGTTGAACAATCGCGCACGCCTGCATGTGTTTGACCTTCAAGGCACCCTAACTGCCATCAGTCACAGAGGGAAATCTTAGAGCATTATTTTCGATTTACATTCTTGTTAATTTAACACAGCGGTCGACCAAATAGGACTGAGCTGGTTGACGATGACATATAAAATGAGGATATTCACCGCATGGATTAGCCACCCAGTCCTCTTAACCTTAACCCTATAGATCATGTTTGGGACGCTCTTAGGATAGCAATTTCATCTCGCCGTGCCCTCATTAGATCATCCCGGAGCTTAAAACTGCCTTGCTCAAGGAGTGAACTCGACTGCCACAACAATGCCTCAACTGCCTCCTATTTAGTATACCGTCATGCTGCGCGATCTGATCGTCTGTGAGAATAGCCGTACTTCATAAGAGAATCATTTACAGTTTGATATCACAACGATTTTGAACATCCCTGTACTCTGAGCTTTACTAATAATCATGCATACATAAAACGCCTTTGAATGATACATATCTTTGTCTTCAATAAAGACATACTCATACTAGATTTCATTAATTAGTTTTTCAGAAATTCGACATAATGTTCAAATGATCTTAATTTCGCACATAATTGCAATTTAGAAATATGTAAATTATAATTGGAATGCTCTGCGGACCACCACACTCATGTCCTCTGATAAAGGAATTTTTAGCTTATGTTACCACCAGTATACTTTCATTCTTTATATGCAATTAAAATTCATTGAATTTTCTACTGGTATTAAGAAGTTAATAGGAGAAACTAAATTGAAAAAAATTATGATTGTTTTTAATAATTCAAAGCTATTCGAGTTTGCGTGATCTTATTTTTTTTCAATCAAATACGTGTTGGTACGCTTATTATTTCATAGCTCTTTTATGTTTGGATGTATGCCTGTAAGAATCACTGAAGTCATAATGTTTTTAATCCTTCTTTTTTTACTAAGATTGGAATGGAAAGTGCGCAGATGAAATAACCGGTAATTAAATTTCTTAAAATGTCACTCTTGAGAAGAAAATTGATAGACGCTTGCCATGTGTAGTTTCCAAAAATTTACAGCTCTAATGTGGTATACGCGGTTAATCTGAATTTATCTTTGGTCTTTTTGAAAGTCTAGGAAGACCAAAAAAGAAAGCTTCAAGGAAGACTTGTGGTCCATGGACCACTGCCTAAGAAAGGCTGAAAAAAGCAGTATAATTAATAATCTGAAAACTAAGACTGCATTAAACTGGTAACAGTGCTCTCGAAAGTGGCTACATTGATAGATGCTTGCAAATCTGTAACGTAAATCGATGCGAAAAATAGAAAACCTAGAATTATCGATATCAAAAAATAAAATTATGAGAAATTAAATTTCAAATTTCAGTATTCATAAATAAAAAAAGGCTAAATAGAAAAAAATATTTCGAAAGAAAAGTAACTAAAATATATATAGAATGCGAATTAGCCGTTTCACAGTTTATACCGGGACAGACTCATCGATTTGATGAGTGTCATCAAGCGTCAGCAAAGATATTCCCTCGTCCGGTCAAGTTTGGCCTGAAGAGTTACCCCCGAAATAGACCCGTCAATTTTCAACTCCAGCTTACGGCGAAATTAAAAACAGGAGACTTATGGCATTATTGGTCATGCTGTCTCCAGCGCAGGGTTGTATCACTATCATACACGTCAAAAATCACTTAAAAAGACATGAATTAGGAATGCTCTTCCACCCTCCCTTTCAGCAGACATTACAATGGAAACTATTACTCGTTCAAATCCGTACATTTAGATAGTAAACTGAGGTTAGTGATCTCCGCCTGACGAACAAATTTGTAACTAAGAGGAACAAAATAGCATTTCGAGTTTTCTATTCAGGGTCAGAGTATTTAATTTTTACCAACATCGGGAGTAATAATTTACGATTCTACTGGTTAAGGTCAGAGGCAAAAATTTTATCTTTGAAGAGAATAAATATGTAGCAAATATTTTTTTGAGACAGTGATATGGCTAAATTTGATTGGGGCACGATAATTAAAAAAAAAGGTACGATTAAGCTGAGACGTCCCACAGTTCCCAAAGATAGCAACAAAAACAAAATGACTGAACGAAACGCTGTGTAATTTAAATAATACAAATAGCAATTTCAAGCATTTCTAACAAAAGCGTTTAGTACTCACTACGTCTATAATTTGTTGCAGCGTCAAACCAAAGCTTAGCAATAGTGGCTGCGATTCATTTGCAACAGGTCTTTCTAGAACGTTGTAGTTTGTAAGCAAGTCGGTCAACAGGCGCTTCTCATGAGGACCTTGAACAGACTCTGCAACAAAAATAGATATTTTTTATAAAATTAAACACAAGTCCAATAACGGTAATTATAATCAAATAATTACATCTATACCTAGAGACACAAAAGTATAGTTCAAATACATTCAAGTATTCTTTCAGATTTTTTTAGAACAAACGGGATATTAGTTCAAAGATAAAATTTTCAACTTCTGTAGTTATACTACAACTTTTAATTGCTAAATTAAATGCATTTTCATGCTGACATACTGCAAGAATTTGACAGCTCAGTTCTAGTTCACCTTAATATTGCAATAAAACTGATGTTTTGAGTTAGGCAAATGGACATGCAAATTGTGCTTACATTATCGAAGTTGTGCTTACATTGCAATAAATAGCCTTGAATTTTTAAGTACTACTTGATTTTAAAGTATTTACTTTCTTATTCAGCACATCTTAATTTTATCTCCCGAAAATCGAGAGCGAAAAATTATGCTAGTAGTTTGATACGCGAAGAACGCGTTTACAGCAAGAAAAGCACAAATGAAAGTAGTCCTTAATAAACTACTAGTAACTACAGAATATTATTTCCGTAATAGAAACTATGCAGTATTACTATGTATTCCTATCTTCCAATAGGAATACAAAGTAATATAAACATTAGAATATCTTGAATAGAGTTATAACATATTGAGCGGATATCTAACGATAATTGAGCCTGGCGGGACGTATCCGACTCATTTACCTTATTGAACTCCAGGTACACACCATATAAAGATTCTTGACCGCATTTCCGACGAAGAATATCGAAGGAAGGAAAAAGAAGGGAGACAAACAACAGACGAGGATTTTGAAAAGTAAAATGTATCAGCAGTAGATAAAGCTAAAATCAGCCCGAACGGAAATACGAAGTAAGGTTAAATCGCATGCTTGGAAAGTTTATTAAGATAATTTGCCACATTCAAGTAGCTTAACGGAGATTCTGCACTAAATGCGTTTCAAATAATAAATGAAAGAGAAAATAAAACCCATGATATGTTAATACAAAAATGCAAATTAAAATTAAATATTCTAAAACCGAAAATAAAAGTAATCGGGGGAATAAAATTTACCAGACCTAAGAGGGGAAAAAATCTGTAGAATAGAGAAAAGGGAAAATTATGTGAATATTTTTAAAATTTTCGGAGCCTAGCTATAAAATGCTGGGGTGGGATACAGTATTAACAAAAATGTACACTCTGGGTATTACAGGCATGAATATCATAGAGATACTTTAAAGTTTGTAAAAAAGAGAGACCGTTTCGACGCTGGACAACTTTAAAAATAATTAGGTAATGACTTTTGGAATGCTTCACAATACGCACAGAATTATACTGAAGTACAGAGGATCAGGTCATAAACTACAAATTGGCCAAATTTAATTGTGGTCCAATTTAAATAATAATGAAGGAACTTTCAAGCTAACACTTCCATGCGGAACGCAATCTGAGGATGAAGACGGTCACAGTGTAAGGTTTTAGTTTAAACTAACAAAGTTTTATTTTAATTTCCCCTTTAATATGATTTCTTATTTCAACTTCCCGTAAGAATGAGCGCGCGTTTCAGCTTTATGCTAATTTGAAGTGGAGCCAAGTTTATATTTAAACGGTAGCAAGGAACTCACTGTGAGAGAACTTTTAGTCTCAGATCACTGCTGTTCTGTTCGACGTTCGCCTGACTAGTTAGTATTTAAATTCTGAGCCTTAGCGCTGTTGCTCTATTACTTATTGAAGTAAATCTAAGTGCGTTAGTATTAGTTAAATCTTGCTACGCACCATTTAGTATAGAGGCCAGCCTCGCGTTTATAGCTCTGTGAGCAACGATTACTTATTTTCTAATTTAAATTATTTGATTGTTCAGTTTAGACCCAAATGCGGTTATTATTTTCTGTATCCCTCCGGAGTTGGGAAGTGGCTGTATATAATTGTGGTTTAATAAAAGAGGATTTTAAATCCTTCTTACGTGCAGTCACTTTACCACTTAACCACAGTTTTCTACCATAGAACACAGCTGCATTCAGCTCCCTGTTCAAGATCAGGACTTAGTCTACTTCACGAATATGTTCGCCATGAGTATGCACCGAAAACGCAGTTCTGACAACAGAATATTCAAACGTTGTTACAAAATTAATAACATTTATTAACCAAATTTTAATAAATATTTTTCAATTTAATTATAGTAATATTCCATTTAAAATTCCATCATTCGTTAAAAAAATCGACATAGTAAGAATTTCCAAGGTTAAGTTTTTTTATGCTCTCATTGAGCATCGCTGGTTACCGATCTGCATCCTCCTGACACAAATATTTTAATACTTTTAACTTAATTATTAAGAATTGCTTTTTTCGCCCTTACGCCACATTAAATTCAAGAGAAAAGTCATTAAATGAAATGTTTTGCATAAAACGTATAGTTAATTTTTTCGAAATTCCTAAATATATTCCCCGTTTGTGATAAACACAATGTTTTCTTAAATTTTCCATTCTTTTAGACTATGATGTTCATTATAACATTTACCAAGATAATTTATGTGTACATATATGTATTTAATGTATATAATTTATATATATATCAAATACACTTAATCTTCGGGGATACCTCCTTGTGAATGTTGATCTATCATGGCTTAGTTAATGCTCATGAAACTTCTTAAATCTGCGCCACAACGATGCAAATCGTTTAACTGAAAATCGTCTCCTAACTTTCCTGCATGCTCAATTCCACGGTAAATCAGCCGTATATGTTGTCATCAAATGTTACGTATTCTCGAAATTTCTATAGATAAGAACGTCTTCTAAGCTGTGATTGTCATCACATTTATTCCGAAATCCCAAAGTATCCATTTACCATAAATTTCTGATCAATTCGGATGTCGAATAAACTTCTAAATTATTTTTAGCTTGCATAAAATTATGTTTCATATTAAATACTTCAGATGCATTCCATGCGCTTTTTGCTCCGCTCACAGACAACCGAGTTCTGTTTTTACTTCTACTAAAGATTCAAAAATTCAGCAGACCCCTTCATGAAGCATCCACAAGTATCCATTTATTCATTGCTAAACCGTTTATAAACAGATCTAATTTTTGCGTTTGACCATTGATTAATTTATGTTTACTAATAACTTTGTAAAAGGAAATTAAATAAATTAATTACTCTCTTTTCGACATTGAGTAGTTTTAGTTTACCCTATGTCGAACACATATTCTATTTGCATTAGAACCCCACCACACGTCTGTGAAAGCCGCACGAGGCTCGCGAGCCGCAAACCTATTATACAGATTTGGCAAACGATAATTTCGTTAGACGGCGGAAACAGTAATTTATATTAATTTTGCTGTGCTGATTAATTCATATTTAATAGTTTTTGCTACAGGCTGAGCACATTTTCAACAGAGTTTTTACGCCCACCTAACGTTCCTTATCAGAAGTCTGTCTATCGTTCTCAATACTGACATTCTCCAATCAGTTATTCAATCCTATCCCTTAAGGCAGAATCCTCCAATCAGCCTGGCTTAAATAATCTTATTCGGGATTTTATTTAGTAAAAATCAGTCACTGCAACTATCATTTAGTTTCTTTGTAACCTGATGTAATAGGCTTAACGTATATTCTCATTGCCATCAGATTTTTTTCTATAATATAGCTTTTATAGGAAGCATAGTTAGCGATTTATCTTTACTTTCTAAGCTTTATTATTTCAGGAATAAAATGGGAAATTCCGTTCTTTCCCATTTATTCCTGAAATAATAAAGCCGAGTATCACATGTCGGCCGAGTATCACATCTATATTACTGTGCGCTGATTCCAGCGCACAGTAAAATACTTTGCTAAGCCGAGTATCACAATGTTCCTTTTTATTCGACGATCTGTTTTAACAATCGTTGTTCGGTAGATTAGTATTATCAGACTTTTCCGGTTATCTGACCACAATGATTCCCATTTATGTCTGAGAAACAGAATTCTGCTGTAATATAGGAAACTCATTACGGTTACATTGTCCGGCAACTTTAACTGATTAGGTAATTAACTACAAATTACTAGCAATCAGCTCCAAGCCCGGAAGATAAGCCGGGGGGGTTAAATAATTTTAATTGATTAATGCTTGGGAATCTATGTATGTTTTTAGTTAAAGCACGTAAGAAAAATGCTAGACAAATAAGGTACAGAGATACAGTATTAAAATTACACTATCTGAAATATACAGAGTGGTTATAAAATAATTTTCCCTGACTGAAGGCATATGCAACTGAAACTAAAGAATGGAGTGAAACCAACTTCCATATGCAGACTATGCGAGACATGGGAAGATGAATTCCAAAAAAAAAATGTAGTAGTAAATAGTCACTGACAGGAGAGATTTTGGTGCTGCTGACAGATTACGACACTTTCTGGCAGACAGAAAATCCACAGTTGTAGAACTTGGAAATATTGTAAGGCTATGAGGCTCATTTTTATCGGAATTGTTCTGTCAATACTCACAACTGCAGAATTTGTGCATCTGAGTTCCCCACAGTGATCTATCACGTGTCACTGCATTCCGCGAAAGTAAACACGTGGTGTGGAATCACGGCCGTTTTCGTAATAGGATAACCCTTTATGAGAATTTCACTTATGTATATCCTGTTACCTATTTTGAGAATATCACTCCTATATATCCTGCTATCTGCACCGTTACTGATGAGAAATATAGTCAAATCCGCAAACGTTTGTCGTTCCTAAATGATAGCAAAGGCAGTGTTTGGGCTGTACTGGACTTTTGTGCAAGATAGAGCATGGTCACATATTCTTCGTTCAGAGCAGAGCCTTTTACTCCATTTTGGTAATGAGAGAGTTATCAGACAATATTTTCCGACGGAACAGATGCATAATTCAACGGATATTACCCCATGTGATATTTGTCCATGTGATATATCTTAAATCCGTTGTGTATGCTGGTGGAGGTACAAAGCTGTATTCATTAAAAGAGAACAAGCCTACCAGCGGCCGAGCATTAAAGATTCTGAACACTGGTAGTTCAGTCCGGAGATCTAATCTTGGCTATCGGGCTGGCTGCATGGGCATTTTGGTTGTTTTCCCCATGTGTAACGTGTATATGAGCGAGTTTCGCTCAAAAAGTCCTCCACAAAGGCATCCTTCCGTTTATGAAGATAGCTCTGGGGAACTTGCCGTAATTAAATAAACCAAACCTTAAAACATAAGACGAAGTATTACAAACAACCAAACTGACAGTTTAGTTAAGTGCAGCAGTAGAGAACGCCTTACACCGGACACATGGAAGATCAGCACATCGAAAATGTTGCATGTGATCCAGGGCACCCTAACACTAGTGAATAAAGATTATTTTCTTTGAGTTTCTTTCTGTATGTCAATCATTCCTGTACCTGCATTTTTCATTGCTGAAGCATTAAAGAAATTTTGAGTAATCCATTTTTTGACCCTTCATTGTAATTATTGACCTGCTTTTTGCTACAATAGCACCAAAACTTCTATCATTTTGGTATTATCTTTTTCCCTCCTAATTCATCTTCCCATGCTTTTCACATTCTGCATACGAAATTTGGTTTCATTACACTGACTAGTTATAATTAGAGATGCCTACTAATAGGAAAAGTTTATTCATAATAACCCTGCATATATAAAAATATTTGTGTCATTTTAAAATGAAATGTCTTCTCTTAAATTTATTGCAAGTAAAAACTTTTCATTTCCGCAAACAGTTCCTTATGTTAAGAATTGTTATTATCAGTGTCTAGCAAAAAAGTGTCAATATTAAAAATTGAGAATGTGCGCTTTCTATGCTTGTTTAAGTGCGACATATTTAGGAAATTTAATTCAAAGTCACTCCTGTAATCTCTTCGATGAATCTTTTTGTTTATAGAACTTTACTAAATTAGATTTCTTAATTTTTTAATAATGCCTTAAGCATGGCAAGTAAATCTAAAAATAAACATTATGCTTATTAAACATATTGCTGCTTGCGTACGGGTTCGTTATGTATTGAATGCACAAGTCGTTAAAAATTTAACAAAAATTTATTTTTTTCACAAGAAATAAATCAAAATGCTGAAATATTTCTTCAGAGACATTAGTACAATATCACAATATCTCAAATGTTAAACAGAATTCACTTCAAAACAGATAAAATTAATCCAATCTCACAGCGAATTCGCTACAATCAATCACAGCTTTAAGTAAACAAATAGCAGTTCACTTTAAACAGCCACAACTACAACTGAGATGAGGTGTTTCAATTCGGCATTTATAAGCTTTTTTAATTATCACTAGAACAATCTCGATTTTTCTAGATTTTTCTGGATGGCAGCAGTTTTACGAGATATTTATTTATTAAATATTAAATACACGCGCTCTTTTATTTTTATTTTTTAGACGTAGCTTTCTCTTCAAAAATCATCTGCGTTCCACGAGAAAATAAATCAATTTTAATTACAATTCTAAATAAATAGCCGAATAAATATGAAATCCGTAACAATATAATTATTTTAAATTATCACTTTGACTTCTTCACCTTACTAAACATATAATTATCTTAAATTATCACTTTAACTTCATCATGTTATTACTAAACATATAATTATCTTAGGCTGTATATCATTAGTTTGATTTCGAAAATGCCAATACACTTAAACTTCTATGAGAAATTCATCTCCATTCCAGACAATTTTGTACTTGAGTGAATGTGGTCGTATTAGCGGTTGTAGCAGCGGATTATCAGTGGAGATGATAATCGATTTCCATAAGGGAGTTATTCTGTTTAAAGGTTTTAGAATCTATTAAAGAAAGCTATTAAAGTCTGGTATATTAATATATTAATAGTACGATATTAATAAAATCGCAAAATAATTACAAAGGATAACGTAGCTAAACAAAAGATCTTAGGAAAATATTTACCTCGTACAAGCGAATAATATTTTCATATGTACGAAGATGTATAAGGGGGAAAAGTCATCATATTTGAAATTTTGTTTAGAATTTTAAAAACACTTATAATGAACATATAATGAAATTTTTCTACTTGATTTTCTGCTTGGGTTATATCGTTTTAAGCAGTTTGAACTTCATAAATAAATTAAAATATTTTTATTTCCTAACGTACAATCGATTTGTTTGAATATGCTTAAGAAATTTATACAAAATATTGCAACTTTATTTTCAACAGCGTCAATTCTGCCTTCCATAGCCTCAAATTTGTATTCTTTTATACAGGAAAATGTTTTTTTATTTCCTCTTGACCTACTTTCATTTCTTTTTTAACAGCTTCCATCTTTTCTTGAACAGCTTTCATTTCTTGTTGAACTCATTCTTGACCAGCTTCCATCTTTTCTTGAATGCAGCGAAGTCATCCAAGATTTGGTCCCCAAAATGACCACTTTATACTTAATGCCGAAATCTTTAGAAAATTGCATTAATTGGCAATAGGTATATAAAACTATTTATTGGCCCATAATTAATTATGTATATAATTATAAAAATTATCATTACCTCTTTAGTGTTGACTATTTTCACACAGGCTGGTATGAATAGTAAATCAATTTTCCAGAACTTGACATCTCGCAATTTCTAGACAGAAGTTAATATTTCAAATAGTTATGATATATATTAAAACGAGGTATAATGCAAGTCTCAGATACCAGTACTGACAATAATATCTTATTACTTTCAACAGTCACATCTGCTCTTGTCAGAATCATCCATTTTCGGATCACACAGAGTTTTAAGAAAATAAGCTACACAAAATAAAACTTGAAAGCTCAGTTATTTATTTTTCGTATTAAGCTAATAAATGTACAATACTTTTCTTCAAAGTTTACCTAGCCGTAAAATAGAACATTTCATGAACTGTTTTATACAATACCAAATAGAAATCACACGTTTCACAACAAATCGAAGCCAAATAAAAAAAAAAAAAATCTGAAAGGATTCAGATTTTAGATTACGTTCAAAGGGATCTTGCTTAATAATAAAATAACTTGCCGAACGAAACAAACACTAAACTAAAACCAATACGAACACAAAAACCAACCCATTATAAATTCAATAGTCAACCCAATACAATTCCATTAATCCATCCAGTACAGACCCAGTAACCAACACAGTACAATTCCATTAATCCATCCAGTACAGACCCAGTAACCAACACAGTACAATTCCAAAAATTCTAATAGCCAACCCAATGCAACTTCAATTACCAACAAAGAAACATAAGCACTAAGTTGAAAAGTGAATCGGACATTTTTGTGAAACGACGCAAAACGCCCAAACAAAAGTAATAGTCCTTCGGGACTACATCCCTTTGGACTAATTTTAAAAAAAAAAAAAAAAAAGCTGAAATGTTTCATATTGTAATGATCGATCAAAAGGGTTTATTAAGGATTTTTAAGCTAAATTGCATCAATACATCAAGCACAGCGATCACATTAATCAAAAGAAAACTTTTTTGTAATTAGAATATGTGATTTTGTTTATATTTGTATAATTAAAAATGATAATATTGAAAAATAAATAAATATGTAAATAAACATAAATCTAATAAGCCATATTTTCAAAAGTTTCGTTCAGAGTTTTAATGTAATGGTTGCTTTTAAGTTATTTTTGTGCAATTATTTGTATTATGATTATGTTGCATAATGTACATAATGGAAAAAAGCGTAAGGGAATCCATGAAAAAAAATTTTTTTAAAAGGGTTTGATGAAAACAAAAAACTTTCGCGAATCCTTAATCTACACTAATTAAATTAAAATTCTTATTATGAGTAAATAGCTTAAGTCGTCTGCGATCAAATATTTTTCAAGTGCAACTATATTTTTTAAAGTTTAAGTTATCGTCTACTGCTAGACAGTTTTGTTTTCATGCAAAATGGCATCGCTAAAGGAGCAATGGATGGAAAGTTATGCTTGTACTCTTTCCGACGAAAATTATTCGTATCTAGTTATTAAAAAACACTGTGAAAGCCATGGTATTTCAATAACTAAAGATACGGTAGGTAATATTGTCACCCAAAAAGGAAAAAAAAAACCATCAGAATTTGCCTTAAAATTAAAAAATTGCTCTAAATACATATCTAAGGAAAAAACGAAATGTTTCGAATGCTGCAAATGTGTGATCTTTAATGTTAAAAAAATTCTTTAAGTTAAAGGACATTTGCAAAATCACTAAGATGCTCAATATCAAATGTAATCAAAGTGATTAATGCTGATTTGAAACTTAAAGCAAAAATGCATTATGCGCATCGTCTTTCTCCATGACATGTTGCCGAATGCAGCACGATTTCCAGAATTCTTTATCAAAAACATTTATCCTGACAAAAACTGAAAAAATGTTGCCACAATAGATCAATCTTGGATTCTTTAAATGACTGCAATAAAAAAAGATCCATTTATTATCATCAAAGAAGAGGAAAAAATCTTAAAATATGTTTCCGAGAATCCAAAAAAAGTTTTCTAACTGATTTTTAATTGTTATTTTTGTTCATATAACGGCAAACTAAAAGTAAAGAGAGCAGAGAAAAATGTTAAGATCAACTGCACATACTATAAGAAACTTATTTTATATACAATTTTCAAATATGAAATACCTCCCTTTTATCCAAAGTGACATCAATGAGTAGAACTGCATTAAGACAAAACAAGCAGCCACACGTCAAAATCCACTTTTAATTTTCTAAAAAAACACAAAGAACAAGAAACAAATATAAGACCCATACCCTTCACTGTTACTTCACTGATACACTTTTGGGTAACATATTTCTGTAAATACAATAAAAATCGGCTAAAATATGTCCGAACAGCCTCTGTATAAATTCCATACGCAATTCAAACACAAATAGAAATTAATTGCATCATTTTGACATTCGCGTCTTATATTATAATACTCAGTCCTTTATTTGAGAGTGTCTCTCAAACAGAATTTCTCATAATAAATTCTCTTTTGAATTTCTCTTTAGGTGAACGTAGTTCATAAACAGAGTTAGTTGAGACGTTACTGAAAAGAGAAATAAAGATAAAACTTCTGACTTTTGCCCAAAATTCCATTCTCGCTGGGAATGCAAATGCTTAATATTTTCCAGGAATGTGCAACATATCATGCAAAAGAGCTTTCTTCAGACACTAAGCGTTCTTTGAAACGTCCTGGCCAAATAATGGATTTAAAGGAATAAGTTAGCTTTGTTATAAACTTAAATATTTTAAATAGTTTAGTTCTTAAAATACTAAAATGAAATAAAGGAATTCATTTGGAAAACTGGTATTAAGTTGTATGAAGAAATTTATTTTGCAATTAGGGAAATAGTCAAGTACTTTAGTGCTTATAAAGCAGCTTCGATTTCAAATACGTCACATTTTAAACACGATATTAAAAGAAAAACATCTGATGTGTACACTACAAGACTTCAATATTAAACTATACGCAATTTTTCTTGCATTTCATTTAAACATATTGAATTAATGGTTAATGAATTTTTAATTAAATCTACTTCGCCGATAGCGCATAAACCTCAATAGAATAAATGCACTCTTAAAAGTTCACTATATTTATTTACTATAACCACACTTTAGCGCTAGGTTCACTTAAAAGCGTTATTTCTTATTCATTTTATAACTCAGAGTGAGCAACCATTATAGCATCTGAAGAATTGCAAGTTATATTCAAATACTATAATTAATCTAAAACGATGTATAAAAGAAATTAAACAAATGAAAAAGAAACAGTTTTCACAGACGATTCAGCACTCCTTACCTAATGCACATGCGCTACTAAATAATTCAGTTCTCACTTCGCGGTAAGGCAAAAATACATAAAAACTCAAACTACCTTCTTTAAAAATTGAAAGATCTAGAAAAACATAAACACCAAGTACAGTTAAACAATTCAAAAAACTATTTTTACAATTAAAATTACAATTTGTACGCAAAAACCAGCTAATAACTTAAATGATAATTCCAGAATGAATCAAGCACAATTTAAGTCGCAGTAATAAGAGAAGACGTTCCATTGTGGTTGCGAAGCTTAATTTTTCTAGATTGGGAACAAGTTCACTATTCTGCTAAGCTTCAAATGTAAACAAATATGGCCGCTATCGTAACCAAAAATTAGGCTTAGCCGCACTTCAAAAAACTTTTAAATTGTTGATAATTCCAAATTTATTCCAAACAAGTTAACTAAGGGCTTAAAAATCTTAACCGAAAGATAAGAACAACGTAATTCAATAATTTTTAAAGCAAAGATTGCACTTTCAAATTTATATTAATAAAGAAACTGAGCTTACTGAGCCGAGTAACAGACTGGATATATATATATGCATATATTTATACCTTTGGTGCGGCGGATTGCAACCCAAATGCTAGATGAACATCGACTTGTTATAACATTCCTATATATAAAATTTTAATGTCCAAGGCTCCTCGTTTTTGAGTTATGCGAGATACATACATACGTATATACGCACAGACGCCACGAAAAAATCTATTCAAAGTCCATTTTAAATCAGTTTTATAATTATTCCGGAGAAAAAGAGTCTTTTATTCTGTCCTTACATATGGATGTCGCTCAAAAACGTCATTAAATTGCATCCCATAGCGGTCAAAATAGATATTTTCGTTAAAATATGGTACCCGAAATTTTTCGCGATTACAATACTTCCTCTTTACCTCGTACAAGGAAGTAAAAAGACTTTATGAATGTATGCGTTAGTACTTCCTTTTTACTTCGTACAAGGAAGTAAAAAGACTTTATGAATGTGTGCGTTGTTTTTAAAAACATAATCTTAGTATATTGATCTCAGAAATGAAAGAAATAAGACAGGCTTTTAGACAAAGATGATTTCGTTCACGGACAAATTTTAGAAAAATATACGAATGGAAACCACTAAAAGTCATTAAACCGAACGTTGGTAGACAGATAAATAGATATATAATAGATATGTAGATAAGGAGATAGACAGAGAGATAAATATATAGATTAATAGACAGACAGATAAAGAGAGAGTAGACAGAGAGAAAAAGAGATAGATAGATACACAGAGAGAAATAGAGATATATAAATATAGCCAGATAAATAGATTGATAGACAGACAGATAAATAGATCGATATAGATAGATAGTAAGAGATAAATAGGGAGTGAGAGAAAGAGGCAGAGAGAGCGAGATAACCAGATAAATAGACAGATAGTTACATAGATAGATAGCTAGTAGAATCGTAGATAGATTGGTAATTAGAAAGAAAAAGACAGCTATGAAGACAGACAGAGAGATAATTGGCTAGATAAGTAGACAGACAGATACACGGTACAGTAATAGATAGAGAAAGATAGATAGATACAGACAGACACAGAAAGAGATTAAAATAGAGATAGATATAGCTAGATAAGTAGATTGGTCACTAGACATTTAAATGCACAAATAGACAAAGACAGATAGCTAGATAGATAGATACAGTCAGATAGGGAGAGATGGAAAGGGATAGAGAGAGATAGCTAGATAAATAGATAGATAGGCAGACATATAGATAAATAGATAGATATACAGACAGTCAGACAGGTAAATAGGTAGGTAAATAGAGACAGGTAGACACATACACACTGATAGACAGACAGAGAGAGAAAGATAGAAGCAGATAGATTGATTGATATAAAGAGTGAGGGAGCGAGAGAGAAAAAGAGATAAAGATAGAGGTAGATAGATATTTAGATAAATGTATAGAGAGATAAGCAGATACATGTATATAGAGATAAGCAGGTAAATAGATAGAGAGAGACAGACAGAGATAGGAAGGTAACTAGATAAGCAGTTACATAGAAATACAGGTAAAAATATAGATAGACAGATACAAAGAGATGTCGGCTGGGGAATATAGCAGATACGCTTTCTTGGGGTATTTCGAAAGCTTGCATCCAGCCTGACATTAACAGTCTTCAAAACGCAATTCGTTGAAGAGAGTGCAAATGTTATGTACTATATTCTATATCACATCATGAAAAAGGTGCCTCGGAGATGGCAAGGAAGTCTTGATTGTTGAACATTTTTAAGATGTTATTTTGAAGATTCAAGGCCTGTTTTGTGGATCCAAAAGACTGGCGGACCAAACCGTTTAGTATGTCAGTTGTATTTAGTGCTGTGTGCAGTAAATTTGTTATTCTACTTTGAAAATGTGTCTTAGACGCCACATTTTGTAATAAGACTAGTTTGCGATTACAACAGTTTTATTTGATTGACGATGTACAGTCATTAAGTATGACGAAGCAGAAAATATGGAAAATGCTTAATGTCCTCGCCAGAATCCGAACTTTCGATTGCTAGTCGCAAGTTCTTCCAATTACTCCCCGTATAAAAGTGGCAAGAAGGGGTAAAATACCTTACATTCTCACCTACTTAAAAACGATTGCAAAATGAATCAATGCAATCGCCATATCCTGGTGGTGACGAATTATTGTCCATCATATTTTAGCTCGGGTGTCCCAGAAAAATCAATTAAAATTTTGGAACAGAAAACGGAATAAATACAAAATACTCTCACCAGGATTCGAGCTTCAAACATCCCGATTATCAGCCGACGCACTTCCAGTTATACTACAAAATTACACGGTCAGGAGAGAGAAAAGAATATTTTACAGCTTTACAACTGTATACCATCTTTTAAACTCAAAATTTGAAATTTTCAAATTACATTACACCATTAATCCCCTATAAAAAATTAAATGTCACCTATAAAAAATAATTTTCCTTGAGTATAACAATCTCAAATATGAAAAAAGTTGTCTTACACATTTGAACAGCTTATAGGGTGTTAAGGTTTATTTTGCATAATTTTGCCACAAGATTCATTAGACTTGCAAAAGCTAAGTATAAAAGATTATTCAGAATTTCACATTTTTACATACAACCATTAGCGTCGCCCTATGTTATGCTTTTGCCTGTTCCTTTCTACTAAATTGTGGTAAAAAGGAAAGCTATGGAAGTGGTTTAACCAAACCAAGACTGAAATTTAGTCCTTCTGAAACTGCCATTTATTATTATATTATGCCTGTAAACATTGGCCAGATATACTTTCAACAAAATACCATATATTTCATTTTAATCCTTGATGTGTTGAAGAAATTTTAAAAGAGAAAAATTTATTTTAATCTACCTTTTGAATTATTTTTAAATGCAACAACAAGGTCTTAACGCAGTTTTAGATTGAAGTTAAAATTACGTTCTTTAGCCGAACTAAACAGAAACACTTTTACAGTTTTGGGAAATTTTTAAAAACTCCAATTCGCTAACTGAAGATAGATTAAGTAACTCAAATCCAATAATTAAATCTTAGTTGTCATTAATTCATTTTAAACCAAACTTTTTAAACTAATATTGCATCCAAAAACAAAATTAATAATAAATACAGCGTTCAAGAGCCAACATTTAAAATTAAAATGAAGAAATTAATCCATCCATAAATAGATTCTAAAAAACCTTTGAGCATGACAGTGCATCTACAAAACAAAAAAGGTATCCTGAGGAAACGAAATGCAAACAGCATGTTCTGAAGGAAATGACTAATTGAAATTAAAATCTAGAAACTTAATTCTTCAAGTAAAAAGAAGTTCAGGAAAGTAATTTAATTTTTATCGGTGACATGAATATAGTCTCTATTTACAGCAATGCTATACGTTAGTAAATAAAGCAGCTTAGAACAAAACAAGTCAAACTACCGAAGAATAAATTTTATAGAACAAGAAAGTAGAGAATGAGAATATAAGAAAAAACCAGAAAGCGATAACACGGTACCCGCTGTATCTACAAACCAACAGACTGAAAGTTGTGTGTACGTTTTTGCATAGTACTTTGAAGATCCAAATGTGGGTACTTTCAAAATTACATGTCAGTTGGAAGTAAAACTTTGTTCATTCACAATGTTCTTGAAAAAAAAATCAGTGAAGTTGGCTGATCTTCAACTTAATCTTACATGACAATAATATTATAAAGATAATAAGATGTGCAGTGACTTTGCCTTGCCTTACAAACCTGTCACAGTAAGTAAAAGCATAACCTCAAAATGTGGCAAAATGCTAACCCCAGTCTTGGTGTCAGTGAATAAAGAAATGTAGATTTATTAGAGGTTTTTTGGAGACGGATCGATGCCAGGTGAAACGTCTAGTTAGGTTTAGAGAAAAGAGCTAATTGCTTAACATTAGAATTACGGAAGGGGTTATTTTGACACCTAGCGAACTTTTATCTCTGACAGCTCTTCTTTTTTTTCCGCAAATATCTTAATCATTTCTCGACTTTTCCAAAATCATTGTAATTTACGAAATAGTAAAGATTTCAAGAAAATCGTATTTTTATTTTAGCCCTAACAAATGATTATACCTAGAAATACGGCAGGTGTCTTTTTGACCCCTTTCAAAGAAAAGAAATGTGAATACATTCCATTGTACTATCTGAACACTGTTAGTTCTGTAAACTATTTTTATTTGCACCCGCTAAACAAAATACAAACAAAGGAAAAGAATATGGTAGGTCTGCGTAGTTTCACATCTGTCAGTCACATGATTTGAAATATGTGCAATACTTTTCTTTGTGGAAAGAAAAAAGAGAAAAGAGATTATTGCGAGCTCAGCGTTGAGCTGAAGGTTTGTAAATTTTTCGTAGATATTTTGTTTATTATTCATAACAAGTTTTAGTGGAAACTTTTATTCTATTTACATGAATTTATTATAGTGACGTACTAATGGCGCGTAGAAAAGGACTAACGCATGAAGAAATCGTGAAACTGATGCAAGAACAATCTGATGCCGATTCCGGTTCAGAAATCGAAAATAATTCTACAGATGAAGATGGAGATGAAACGTCTTGTGATTCTGAATTTATTATAGAGAGTAATAAGGCAATATCATCTTCTAGCTCAAGTGAAAGTACAAATGGATTTGTTTCTACGAGTTCAAATTCTGGCGTACCTAAGAATGCCAAAGCGGGAACTAGTAGACGCTCAAAAGGAATATGAAATTCAACGTAATTCAGACTAACACTTGTAAGAAATTGCTAGTGATAGAACTGTATGGAAAGTAGAAAATACTTCAAATACTTCTGGTCGGCGACCCTTGCAAAATATCTTGCGAGAAAATGCAGGATCGACATCCTATGCTAAACGTCACATTTTTCTGGTAAAGCTCTTAATGCGTGGAAGTTAATAATAAATGAAACATTTTACGCGTCATAAAGGAGCGTACTGATGTTGAAGCCAAGCGTAAACTTCATAATTACTCTTTCACTATTTTATTAGCAGAACTGGAAGTATTCATAGCTTTGTGTTACGTAAGGGAGGCATTAGCCGCCAAGGGCTTCTTAGTTTGTGGTCCAAGACTTGGGGATCTAAATTTTTTCATGAAACTATGAGTAGAGATAGGTTTCTGGAAATAATGAAATTTCTTCGTTTTGATAATACACTAACAAGGTCTTTACGTTTGCAATGTGATAAATTTGCACTAATATCCGAGGTATGGAATACTTTAACTGAAAACTGTAAGCTTTGCTACAAACCAAATGAAAGCATTACGGTTGATGAACAGTTATTCATTACAAAAACAAGATGCCGTTTTTTGTAGTATATGCCTAACATGCCCGATAAATTCAGAATAAAATTTTGGCTAGCGGTAGACGTTAGGACAAAATACTTATTAAACGGATTTTCATATTTAGGAAAAGATGAAATGAGATCAAGTGATCAAAGTTTAGGAGAGAACGTAGTAAATCGTTTAGTTGATCCTTACAAAAATACTGGCCGAAATGTAACTACAAACAGTTTCTTTACATCACTAAAACTTGCGAAATCTCTAAATTCAAAAGGGTTGAGTCATGTTGGAACAGTAAATCGCTCAAAAAGAGAAATTCCCTCTAGTTTCAAAAATGTAAGAAACGAACTTTTTTCTTCAGTTGTGATGAAACACGACTATATAACACTTACACCATATCAAGGTAAAAGGAACAAAAACGTAATTTTGTTAAGTACACTCCATTCATCAGTTGAATTTGAATCTAATGAAAAGAAGGTTCCTGATGTAATATAGTTTTACAATTCTACAAAATTCGGGGTAAATGTTTTGGATAAAACGGCAAAAAAGTACTCCGTGAAAGCACCATCACGCCGTTGACCAGTACATGTATTCTACAATATTTTGGACTTAGCTGGCATAAATGCGTGGATTCTTTATAAGGAAGTTACAAGAGAAAATATCAGCAGAAGGGATTTTCTATTGCGTTTGGCAGAAGAACTAAGAAAAGAATATATATTTAGTAAAAACAAATTTGTTCTCTCTTCAAGTGGCTTTGTGGATGGACAAAATTCAAAAGAATCGAAAAAAAAAGGAAGAAATGTCAAGTAAGGAAATGCAAAGATAACAAAACTTCTAACATTTGCGACAACTGTAATAAATATGTACGCGGATATTGTACACAAAAAATCCAAAAATAAAGCGTGTGTGCTAATTGCTGCGCTGACTTATATATTATCTGTTAACAAAATATTTCTATATATTTCTATTTCTATGTACTCTTTCCAGCAAAAAGTTTGTTTTAAAATACTTTAATATTTGGATTAAAAATCACTTTTTTTGGAAAAATTTGATTAAATATTTATACATTTTATTTTCTGTGTTTCTGAAATATAAGCTATCGAAAATGAAGAAAAAAATTACATTTTCCGATGGAAATATTTAAATGCCTGTTCATTATTTCACTGCATACCTGCAAAGTCTCTATATTCTTTAAAAGAAACTGTAGTTTTCATAATTTGTTTTTATTTTAATTTCGTTTTCACAAGTATATTATATGATATAGAGAAATATGCAGATATCTTATCAAGGGGTCAAAATGACACACCGCCTAGGTATAAGAAGACCATCGTAATTCTAGTGTTAAGACAGTACTTGTCACAAGGGAAGTCTAGCCATGAGAAAAATTGCATTCCGATGGATTAAACGAAAATGTAGAAGATGGCTATGTTACATGCTTGGAGCACTATGAGGGCAATCAAAAATGTTTTCTGATGTTTTAATATTGACATGGTTGAGACATAGCTTGTTATCATGCAAATCAAAATGAAACGGCAATTGAATAGGTGGCGTGTTTACGTGTCACCACGAAATTATGGTGAAACTATGATGGTGTTATACTCAAGCATGCCGTAATCCAAGTAATATATATCCTTAATGGACAATATTATTGTTCCTATTTGGATTCCTAAAACGAAGGAGCCACTATATGGCTTTCATTTCTGAAGTGTTTCAGCAATTTTCATACAGTAGGTTTCTCTGTTCAAGACATCAAAAGCCGAATTGGTGCTGTTACAAATATACAGGATATTTCATACTGAATGGGACAAAATGAAACAAAGCTATGAACGCTGTAATTACTTAACTTTGATAAATAAAATTTACAATGAAATTAAAATTATCTATATTTCTATAAATGTCATATATATGTGCCGCTCCTGTGACATGGTAAATATTTATGCTGTATTTCATTTCCTGTGCACTCGTGACATAATCTCCTTTACTAATGATTCGAGCACTTCATTTATCCACTGCATCAGTTGCTGTAAGTCCCGGGAAAATAGAGACACGGACTAACAAAGACTTGTAAAAGACAAAACAAAAATCACAAAATTTAGATATAGGCATCTGGAAAGCCAAGAAAGCAATGAGTAATGGCATATCGTTTGACTTAGTATGCCCAATCCATCGATGGGGTATGCCCAATTCAGTGATTAGGTATACTATCGTTAAGGTGTAAGGTTTTAGTTAAACTAACAAAGTTTTATTTTAATTTAAATCTTTCTATCTCTTCTCATTTTCAACTTCTCGTTAGAAGAAGCGCTCGTTTTCAGCTTTATGCTAATTTGAAGTGGAGCCAAGTTCTATTTAAATCGGAGGTAGAAACCTCTCAGTGTGAGAGAGCTTTCAGTCTCAGACCACGGTCACGCTATTCGACGTTCTCCTGCCTCGTTAGCATTTAAATTCTAAGCCATAGCGCTTTTACGTGATTGCTTTTTAAAGTAATTCCAAGTGCGTCAGTATTAGTTAAATCTTGCTACGCACCATTTAGTTTAGAGGTCAACCCCGCGTTATAGATCTGTGAGCAACGACTGTTTAATTTCTAATTAGTTTTAGTTTAAATTTATTTGATTGTTCACTTTTAGACCCAAGTGAGGTCTCTACTTTCTGTATCCCTCCCGAGTTGGGAAATGGTTGTAATTTAATAAAATAATAGTGATTTAATAAAAGAGGATTTTAAATCCCTTTCAAGTGCTACCACTTAATCACAGTACTCTACCACAGAACATAGCTGCATTCAGCTCCCTGTTCCAGATCAGGACTTTAAGATATCAAGAAGATGTTTGCCAAGAATATGCACCAAACACTCAGTCCTGAAAAAGATACTGGTGTATGCGTTTTCATGCCAATGTGGTGGAGTGGCTTCTTGCTGCAGAATGAAGCCTGAAATCCGTTTCTTTAACTGAGCAAACAATGTTCTTGATAGCATATCTTGGTAAACGCAACCATAATCGGTTTTTCCGCGAAGAAAAAAGGACTAAAAACGCAACTGTTGGAATTAGCACAGAAAACGCTCACCTTTGAAGAATCACGCTTATGTTCCATTACAACACGTGGATTTCCTGTGCCCCAAAATAGTAAGTTACGGCTATGAACTTTGCCAGAAACGTGAAAAGTGGTTTCATCAATAAACAAAACTCTCTTCGTGAAACTATTGACCTCCAGCTTAACTTGCAAATTCTCACAGAAAGCTTTGCGCAAGGTTTGTCAGAAGGTTTTAAGGTGTATGGGCGGAATCGTAAATGGTCCCTTAATACCTGCCACACCTTTACATGAGGCACATTGATTTCGAAACACGCACAATACACCGATTTTGTAGGACTTCGTAAAAACGTTCACGAATTTTTTTAATCACTCCGGTTCGGGTTGCTGTTCGACCTGGACTGCTTTTCTTCAACCTGTGTCTTGAAACTGCTTCACCGCCATTCCATATTTTTTTTCGATTTGTTGGTTCTTCACCAATTTTCGTTCGAAAATGTCACTGAATGATGATAAACGATGATGTTTCGGGGTATTCCAAGTTACAGTCCGCTTTCTCCTGCATATATGATGCCACTTTGATTTCTTCAAGCTTCTACAAGCGATTTCGTAACCGGAAGAATTTTCGCTGTTGCTAGAAAACAACTGTATAATTGTTATTTCAGAATTGATTTCTTTCTACTTTATAAATCAGTTGTAGAATTTGTACTATTCTGTTTTTTTTTGTGTGCCACTCAATATGAAACACCATGTACTTGAATTTCCATGTCGCTGGCAAACGGCGTTTACACAATAAGGGAGACTACATTGGTTAATAGTAATAGTTCAACAGATGTATAGCTTTTGTATCAGAAACAAATAAATAGTTACTGCTCATTAAAGTTTCATCCACTGTATAGCTCCCAACTCGATTCATATTCTCCACAATTTTTTTCTTAAAAGGAAAAAGGATTTTCATGAAACACTAATAAATTATTTTTTACGAATAAATGTATGCGCACGATCAAGAATATTTATGCATTATGATTATGAATTATGCATTATATTTCGTACTTTAATACTTTTCTGTGTTTAAAACTTACATAATTTGTGTTACGAAATGCGTAAAAATCGTTTCTGACGTTCATTGTTAAAATGCATATCCAACATAAGTTTGTGGAGATGCTATGTAATAATTCTTGTCTCAGGGTTTTTTTGTAATTGTGGATTCCTTGACAGGAAATTGGTCGGCAGAATACGGCGATGGGACGCGAAGTTGGCGTCTAAAATACTGGAGAAGGAAAAAAAAAAGTAATAAACGACCTTTTCGCTGGTCATGTGTGTTCTAGTGACAGTGAAATTGTTTTCTTTTTCCCTAATGACAACCTGATCACTAGTCTGTCTACAGGAAGCGGCGTTTTTGTAAAGAATTCTTTCGGTGGTGTGTATGGCTTGAAGGTAAAGATTGTTTATATCGCTCGAGGCAGCTTTGAGAAATAAGTCTAGATTGAAGTTAGGCGCCATTCATTGTTTGGGTTGCTTGATCTGCGATACAAACAGAAAATATAGACTTTGGTATTGTTCACTGTAGGAGATGTTTTGTCTGATCTAGGTGTTTTTCGATTTTTTCCCGGAAAGAGGAAAGTACTCTGAGATTTTTGCGAGCTGTTGTTAAAGAAGGATATGCGGCACCTTTCCAATTTTTATGGAGTTACAATTGGCTGGGGTAAGGTGGTGGCAGATTGAGATTCACCAATTAATTTGAAATGAGACGTGGTTGCGTCAGTCATTGCTGTACAATTAATAATTAAACGAGAATTTAAAAGAGGGAGATTTTGTTGAAAGGGGAGTCAGTTTTCGTCAGCTACTTGTTTTGAGTTGGATGCAGAGTTAGCAAAAGTAAAGAAAGAAAAAAAAGTATAATTTTTAAAAGTGGATGGCTCGAAGAGTCTTCTTGAACCAATTGTTTTGAGTTTGATACTCAGAGTATTACTTCAGCTATAGGTTTTTGAGTTGGATAAGGAGATAGCGAAAATTGAGAAGTGGGAAAAAGAGGATTTGGTCGAAGGAAAGAAGGTTTTCTTCAGGCTTTTATTTTGGGTTTGGATGTATTTCCTTTATCTTGGTACTAGCTTGCAGTTGACGAAAAATTAAGCGAATAATTATAGAAAAGCAAGCTTATCCTGTGACGGAGGAAGAATTTACTTTAGTGCGGACGTCTTGGAAAGACAAGGCGAGTCTTTAATTTCCTTTCGGCTTGCAGCCCTTGCGAGGAGAGACTTCAGTTCTTTTAGATGGAGGTGAAGTATTCCAGTTTCTAAATTTCAAAAATTGATTTCCACAATTTACGAATAGCGAGAGATTACTGGCTGAAAGTTGTTCTTGTCTGTGATGGAGAAAGAACGTAATTTAGCGAAGATGTCTTGAAAAGATGAAGCGGTAAGCATTTCTTCTGTGCCTTGATATATACGTTCCTCTTTGCGGTTGTGATGATTAGGTAATGCTGGTACAGACCTTCAAGTGAAGACCAAAAGAAAACGGTTCCTTTCCGACCGAGAAGAAGAGACTTCAGATACCGGAAACGATTCCTCTTATGAGCTATGTTGATCTGAAGGCAAGTGAGTGTTCGTCTGAATTATATCTAACAGTGTGGAAGACAGTGCTCCTATGAACTGTATCAAACCGTGTGAAAGTCAGGGTACATACAAGAAAATCGGATTATCGGAAATTACTTTGATACTGAAAAATTTGTAAGTATATTTCACCTCTTTCATGTGCGCATGAACATGTAAATTATGCCCAGGTTTGAAATGGATAGTCACGAGTTTAAACTTAGGGATAAGTCTTTATGTGTATGTTATTTATAATTTTATATGCTAAAGGTACACTTAATGGCTAGTATAAAGCAATGAAACTGTATAGCTAAGAATAGGCGATCCTTAATAATATGTCGCTGTCTGCAACAGGAAAGTAAAGAAATTTAAACTTATCATTATGTAAATCAAATCACGGTTAGTAAATCAAATGTGGCTGTATTGTGGTTAGTTTTAAAAATGTTCATTAGGAAGTAAGATTAAAAATTTGGGGTTTATAAAGTTTCATATGTGATTACTTTTCACAAAAACTATATTTCGCAACAGATTTTAGCTGCCAACTTAACAGAACTTATTAGTCGCCAAGCTAGATCCTAAATGCTCCAGGGGATGATTTGTTTTTTCCTTATCCTCTGGTTCAAATGAATATAAGTAAATTATATTTACCAAATACAAGCATAAATAAAATAGTTATTTAACACAGTTAACTGTAGGTTATAAATCAAACATTCCTAAGCTTGTCCATAGTTACTTAAGGGATTTAACTTAAAGGTAAATTAAAGACTAGTTCAGTTCCAGATATAGACTGAAACATGACAAAAACCTCGCAGTGTTACTGATAATTATTATTCCGTTTTTCAAAAACCAATTGCCGAGATACTTATCAAGACAGCGCCTCGCCAGAAAAGACAAATGCCGTAAATCAAAGAATGTGTAGGTGTTTTTTCGAAATGAGAAATCTTAAATATTGTATATTCAGAATCGTATACTACCCAACGTAGAAAATGCAACACCTTGAAGTTTCAGTTGAATAAACATATAAATTTCGTTGGGTACGTAGTGTAACAAGTCATGCAGGTGATGCAAAATGCAAGTTGGTCGCATGATTATAGCGCGAGGTAAAAGATAAGGAAACAGCGAACGAACCATCAGCCTTACTCTGCTACTTAGAGGGTACAGAATTTCGAGAAGTTCGAAGTTCCAGAAGACACTGTAGAAACATTAGGTTATTTCGAAGCAGGAGACATGAAAAACGAGCAACGCCTTTCGCCGGGAATCGAACCACGGACCTCTCCGTTACGCGTCGAGTGTGCTTACCACTACACCACGAAGGCATGCGAAGAAGGGGGAAAAATACCTTATATACTCCCCCTTTTAAAGGGTGACTGGGGTTTAGGTGACCCTAATCGTGAAATCCCGGTGGTGGAGAATCATCATCCACCACCTTTTTTTAGTTCGGGCGCCACTGTAGAGACATCAGATTATTTCGAAGCAGGAGACATGAAAAACTGAGCAACGTCTTCGCCGGGACTCGAACCACGGACCTCTCGAATACGCGTCAAGCGTGCTGACCACTACACCACGAAGGCATGCCAAGAAGGTGGGAAAAATATCTTATAAGTTTACTTCAAATTAATTATCTATAAATATGCAACAAATATTTTGTCTTTTTTTTTCTCACTCCTTATTGAAAATTTTAATAATAAGCTATTTAACCAGATATCTAAAATCGAAACAACCTCAAAAATCTCCTTAATCATACAAATGCTACGCATTTTACGTTTACATAGCTGAAATTGCTCAATTAATTTTGCAAAAGAAATTCAGCTTCGCTCAACTCATGGCATGTCAGTGATCAAATATTTAAAGCGTCGACAAAGATGTATTGAGAATATGGCTTGGGAAGAAAAGAGTGAAGAGACCAACTGTTGCCAAACCGATCGATGTTTTGAAAATGAACAACTGTTGCTCGAATTCTTCGTCGCTGGTGATTTGGAGGTCATTCCCTTGTCTTGAGCTGCTGAGTTCAAGACTTAGCTTTTTCCTTTTGATTCACTTTATTTATGTTTTGCTGAGTCTGAAAAATATTACAGGGGTTTCTGCATTACTCCTGAAACTTTTCTAAAGTTAAAGAAAACGTATAATTTTATTAAAAACATTTGTTATTACAAAAACTATTTAACTATTTCTTAATATCATTAAACATTTAACTTAAATTTTACGCGTAACTGGAACGTATGATGCCTACGTACGTCCAAAATGAAATAAAATTTTTGGCCAATATTTCAAATTGATAATTATTTATCCTTGGCAACAATTAATAATTTTATTTAAAGGTAAAATTCTCGGTAGGTATACCAAACACATCTCTGCATAAACGGAACTACAAAAACGCCACTGCAAAAGCCACATAGTTTCAAGTCTAAAGATATTGATTTTTTATTCTAAAAGTTATAATTTGTCTCTTAGTTTTGTTAATAAATGAACAGCAATTTTATTTACAGGTAAAGCAATAGGTACTCCATGTTTTGTGAATATGAGAAAGCCAGAGGTTTAGTTTCTTCTGGATTCAGGAATATTTCATAATAAATATTTATACCGATAGTTAAAAAACGAGTTATATAATCAGAATCTTATTTAAAAGAACCTCAGCCGGATACAATTGCAACTAAATAATTACTTAATGAAATTTGTACACAAGTCGTAGTCTTATGTCTCTGATTTACCGCGATTTAGAAATATACTGAAATAGTTATAGTTTAAAAGCTTACATGTAGAAAATATAAGACTTCCGGAAGCCAGAAAGGTAAAAAATTAATTGTATTTTTTCCTTCCAGCGAAATGGAGCACTTGTTCAAATGAGATTCTCATCAAGCATTTTTCTGTACCTCCTTTGTATAGTTGCTTCGTTTTAGTGGCATTCACGTAGATGTAATGCATGTCGGCGAGTTCCGCAATAGTGTAAAAATCGTATGTTCGAAATTCGCGTCAGGAGAATAACAATGCGCCACAGCTGAACGCTTTTATATACAGACAACAGTGACCTGTACCAACTCAAAGCTCCAATTCGATACACGTATTCCGTTAAAAATTTGCTTATTTCCCTGCTTTCTACCTACTTCTACATTTCTACCTGATATTATAGTATATATAAGACAAAAAATCTGATGTGGACATGACTTACTTTTACGGCCTAATAAATTATGTTCATTTTTTACTGCACTTCATTTTCTCGAATAACTCTAACTTGAAAATCCAGTATCTTGATGTATATTGAAAATAACATCAAAAATTGTAAATTTTGAATTTAATTATTTCGTTCAATTTTTCTCATTATACTGGAGTCAAACGTGTTATACTACTAGCACACTTTTAGACAATTTTTATTGTATTTATAGAAATATTTTACCTAAAACTTTTGAGTTTTAAATGTTAACATTGATAACTTTTATTCTTCATTTTCTTTCTACACTGTAATCTTGAGCAGCTTTCCAAAGTCCAAGGAAGGTTGTAGGTCGACTTTGCAGAATCCGCTTTTTAAAAGTCCAGAAGAAAATCTATTGGTGATACTACTTGATATTAGATTTACTACGGATATGAGTGAAGAGCATGGCCTTGATTTTACTTGTTCCATTTTTTTCTCCGAAATTATTTACAGCGGATTTTGACGTGTGGCTGCTTGCTTTATTTTGATGCAACTGATCGACGGCATCGTGGGGAAAGAGAAGGTATTTCATATTTGCAAACTGGTTACAAAATATGTTCCTGATGGTATGTGGAGTTGATCTTAACATTTTTCTGCACTCTCTTTATTTTTAATTTGCCATCATGTGAGAACCAGCAACAATCATCGATCCCTTTGAAAAACTTTCTTTTGATTCTTTGAACTATCACATAAGATTTTTTCCTCTCCTTTAATGATAATAAAAGACTATCATTTTATTACAATCATTTAAATATACTTAAGCGTCATTTTTTGTGACAAGAGTTTTTCCTTTTTGTTCGGATAACTGTTTTTCATTAAGATTTCTTTAGCGCGTTCTGCGTTCCGCGATATGCCGTGGAGAAAGGCAATGCACATTATGTTTTTTCGCCTTTTTAAAGATTCAAATTATTAATAATTCACTTGTTTACAGATAATTCTGATAATTTTAAAAATTTTGCAACCGCTATTAGAGGATTTTGTTTAAAATTAAAGATCATACCTTTGCAACGTTCGAAATATTTCGCTTTTTCCTTTGGTATGTATTTGGAACAATTTTTCCATTTAAAGCTATACTTTGATATTTTTTTCTTTCTTATTGACAGTTATTGCCTATCGTAGATTTAGATATAAAAAATTATGGCTTTCACAGCGGTTTTTAATAATTAGATACGAATAATTTACTTTTGGAAAAACACAAACATAGCCTTCCATCCATTGCTTCTATAAAAGAGCTGGTTTTGTATGAAAACAAAACTATCAAGCAGCAGACTATAATTTATACTTTCAAAAGCATATTTGCAGTTAAAAAAGTAATTTCCAAGCAGACAATTTGTTTTTATAGCAAAGCAATGTCGTCTAAAAACGTACAAACAGCCTTAGTAATTTTACTTTTTTGTGACGAGTATAAAACGTTCCCAAATACAAATATAGGAAACGAAAGATTACATTAAATGTTAGATTTTGTTATTTGTCCAATATAAACTATCTTTTTTAAATCTGACATTGCCAAAATATGAATATTTTCTTCATATAAAATACTTCTGCATTTGAAAGTATATGAAAACGATCAGCAATTGCTAAAAGGAGGCCAGGTAATTAATAGTTTTTATTTTATTTCTTATTTGTTACTCCAGTGCGTACATTTATCTAACATTAATTGCCCTTTAGAAGAAATTTCCTTTTCCGGCTTTTAGTTTTTTACTTCCAATTAGCATGGGACTATTTTGCTGCACTACGCAATATGCCTAAGACAGGATAATCTTAAAAAAATAATATTCTTTTTGTTCTAATTTCATTATATATTTCTACCTCTATATGTATTTTTATTGCCAACTGCAAAAGAAATGAGGTATAAAACTAGATGTAATAGCAATCCCTATACATACAAATACCGTAGTAGATGTACAGATCCCATACGTTTATAGTGCATACGCACAGATATTACTCAAAAACATCTTTCAAATGGATATTTCCGTTGAAACATCACACCCAAAATTTTTCTTGTTTACTTCGCATAATGAAGAAAAGTATGTGAAACAAATTTTTGATTTTAATTGGCGATAGCTCCTTTCACTCTTCATTTTAATTTGGGTATTTCTCCTTTCTTGTCCTGAAAATCGTTTTATTGATGATAATAACAGTTTTATTGATGTATTACATATAGCTATATGCAATATATTAATAAAACTGCGTCATTTCAAGTTTCCAAATAATATTTTACATAATGCAGCAATGCAAGTTGTAAGGTATATTTTAATTTTATAACATTTATTTTGATTTAATGCTTCTTTTCTATCTCTTCTAGCTTCAAATTACAACTGCCTACCAGGATGAGATTTTAGGATCGCGTTAAATGCAAATGAGAAAGAGAATATACTAACGTCAAGTTTAACTGATTTTGACAGAGAGAGTGAGGATTCCTGAGTAGCGCGCATTTGCCTGTGGACTACGTATCTCTAAACTATTACTACGCTCGGCCGTACTACGTGCCTTTTGATAGTTCGCTAGCTAATTTAATATTACGGGCCAACTAGTTTAAAATTGTGTTAGCTTCGGCTAAATCTCTTTAGTTAGACATTAGTTAGTTCTTATTTCTTGCATTCTGAGTTTAAGCCCAAGTGGATGCTTTGTTTTACGCCTTAAGAAAGGGGACTAATGTAAATCTTATTTTGAACAAATAAACGGTAATTAACCTTTCTTAAGTTCCCGTTTCTGTTCTTGAACTTAAGCGATTATTCACTTAGCACTTTACTAGGTTCCTCGACACTTAATCTGACAGAATAAAAGTGAGGAACCCTACAAAGAATATGCTTACCAATTAACGAATAACATTCCTTTTGCAATCAAAATCTTTTCAGAACGAAAACCTTCTGACAATCTCCTAGGCTATCTTTTGAATGCATCGTACTTTCCCGCTTGCTTGCTTGCCTAAAACTGTGTGCGGGGTGATGAATGACCCTCTGCGACGTTCAGCCCGAGCGACTGTTAGGAAGCAAATTAACGACCAGTGACGCCATGTGGATTCAGGCCAGTGCCTCCTAAATATCTAGGAGGCAGTGTTCAGGCGCGTTGCGGCGATCTTTCCAAAGCTCTGGGAAAGGGGTTGAAACCCGGCCCCAGTTCTGCGGGCGGTAAGGACTCTCAGTGCGTTCAGTTCTCGGAGAGAGGAAGCCTATATCTTACTTGCTTACTTGCCTAAAACTAATGCATCACCTCACTTTTCCTTTTCATCCATTGTGTGTCATAAGATGTAAAACTGGGTGAAGATTGTGCCCATGATGATGTGTGAATCAGACTCAATACATCAAAGGCAATCACACTTTTTTTATATCGAACTTTTGGGCAATTAGAACCTCTGATTTTGTCTCTGAAAACTTATTTATATTTTTAAAATAAAAAATTATAAGAATACAAAAAAAGTAATAAAATATAAGTCTTAATAAATCATTTTGTTCAAAATCTTTTACTCATATTCTTAATTTAATTCTTATATTTAAACTATATATATACAATTATTTGTATTATGATTATATTGTACGTTGTGGAAGGCAGAGGAAATAAGTGGGTCGTTGCAAGACAAATGCTGGAAATGGCTGATTTAAAGGAAATTGTTTAGAAAACTTTTTGAATGGAATAAGGAAGCCTTTTATCATTAGAATAATTCTTTGCACAATAATACCAAAATAGAAAAAAATTAGTGTATAAACGTGAAACAATACATAACGGTAAACTAAACTAGAATATCTCGAGTAACATATTCACCCCATCTCTCAAACAATGTAATGGAACAATGCATGTTTACGTAATGCGCTGCAGTTCGTTTCATTTAAATTAAGTGAAGCGTTTTGAAGTAAATTGCTAAACAATGCACGTATAATAAGCTACTCCTTATAACATTTGGCGAAAAATAAAATATGTCTTACAGCTTTCATTGTTAGGGATTAAACGTTGTTTAGACAGAGTTTTCTATTACATTCCTTTTACTTTGACATATACGAAACACGGCGCTTTGAATTTAAGAAAAAAACATTCGACACTGAGTACTCAAAATTAGGTTTTCTGTTTAGTGCAATAAAGAGTATGTATACAAAGAGGAAATGCGTAAAAAATATCATATATTTTAATAAATTTTGTTTTGTTGAACTAGCTTTAATATTTTACATCGCTTTGCTGCATTAGGATTCATGCTTTTATCTTTGTATATTTTAAAACCCATTCCAAGAAAAACTGAGTATAATAAGACATAAAAACAAAAAAAAAATTCGTTGTTAAACAGTTGCATTCAAATTAAAAGTGGCGGAATATATAAGTGTATTTTAAGCTCTGAAATATACAAGTTTGGTGGGAAGATCTGGGGATTCTTTAATAAAATATTCTGATTTCTCATATTATTGATGGTAATAAAAATTTCAGGCAATCCTTATTACTATATTTGCTAATGATTTTCCAAAAAGTAAGTTCTGCATATGTTTTACTTGGATTTAACGATGAAATTTATGTCATGTTTTAAAAATTGTATTGGAGAATACAATTAGTATCTTAATACCTTAAAAGCAAATTTTCACTTGAAAACACACACACACACCAAAGAAAAATTTAAAATTAGGCAAAACAATAATCTTGTACTATTTTAATTGAAACACTATTGATTTTGAGCGCAAAAAGGTACAAGTTTCGAGGCCGAACAGTTCAGGTACCGGTTCTCTCTTCATGAGCAGCAATGCATACTGGTAAACTAAACTATTAGCTTAAATATCTCAAGTGACATAAAAGATTAACTTGAATATCTCTAGTCCCTTTCTGTCATTTTTTTGTTCTTGATAAAGAGGGACATATACCTATGCAACCTTTACATCAAAAAACTTTCAATTAAAATCCACGGCAAAAATAAGGTTGTCAATTACCCTAATATTGAATTTTTCACCTCTTGGAGACTACATTATTAAACAACTTTCTAAAAAATCATTCGTGTTAAAAATAATTTAAATACTAATGCAAATTTCTGAAAAATAAATTATAACTCTTTAAAATCTATTATAACATTATCTCGTTAATTGCATAACTCATTAACATTTTCCAAATGCATTAATGTGGGAAATGAGAATCGCCAGCGAGGTGACGTCATCTGCCGTCAGCCCAGCGCAGCTCAAAACAGCTCAGACGAGTGCCAGAGGTGGTGTGGAGCAGACGAGTTCCAAACGTGGAAGAGAACAGACGTGTGTAGAAACTATAATTACAGGAGCCAGATGGCGCTGTGCGTCTGATTTCCTTTTGAGAAAATATTAATTGCGATTGAGACTGCGAAGAATGATGAACTATGAAATGTTAAGTGGGAACTCTACATGTAACTCTAATGATAAGTATCGCGAACAATCTCCTACCTCTAACTGTGACTTTAACTTTAGAGGAACTCTAAGTTTTGATTTAAGTTCTGTCTTCGATGTAGCCGCGTGAACGGTAGTGTGTGTGCGTAGTAGCGTTCTGTATCTGCTTTAGAAATGTGCTTGTATCTTTAATTTCTTCATTAAATGTTTCAGATATAAAGTTTTATAGCGTATTTTGATGACCGTAGGATTTTTAGCAAATATATTCACCATCATCGAACTCGTTTACTGAAGCGGTCGAAGAAGCCTGCAAAAAGGTGAGTAATCACCGTTTCTTTATTGAACTCTTAATTTTTTGACAACATATGGCATCCCTGCCGGGATGGTGTAATATTTTGCTATTATTGAAAAATCTAAGGTGTTCATCAAATATATTGATTCAGTATTGAATATTTGAAACATTTTGATCAGTCAAAAATGA
>KL814344.1:0-12554 GCA_000611955.2 Stegodyphus mimosarum | reverse complement strand
AACTTAATGCAAATCGTGAGAAATGCAATTTTGCTTGCAGTAAAGTAAAATATCTTGGTCACTTGGTTTTGCAAAGATCGGAATTAATCTGTTGATTTGAGTAAAAGAGAAACAAACAAAGAAAACAAACAAGCATTCATTTTCATATAGAGAGAAAAGTTATAAAGAAACTTTCGTAAACTAAATGAACATGCATATGGCTTGTATTTGCAGTTCATGAAAACTCAACAGCAAAGCAACCATCTACCCAAACGCCAGAAAACAGCCTTAATTTTTTGCAGCGCCACTCTAGAGGACGATTAAAAAAAAAAAAAAAAAAAAAAAAAAAAAAACTAACAACTCAACAGTTAGTTCCTCATTCGGTGGATTTTTACGTGGACTTAACTTCCCCTTTGTCCTAGAGTAAATTTCTTTATGCGGCTTTTGCTAAGTTTTTTATGCAATTCTTTTATCTAGTGTGTGTGTTTTCATTAAACTTATTTTGCTAAATGTACAAAGCTTATTTGGAAATTTATATTTTGCCTACTATTTAAATTTTCAGTTGGCCAGTAAAACTATGCTACACAAAAGAAAGCTGCTGCCCAACTGTGAACCTCGAATATTCAAAATTATTAATAAATAAAATGTGATGCTTCTTAATGAAACATAAGCTCAGTTTATACTTCCTTCTACGAAGTAAAAAGGAAGTACTGTAGTCGCGAAAAATTTCGGGTATCATACTTCAACGAAAATATCCATTTGACTGCCATCGAACACAATTTAACGATGTTTTCGAGTGATATCTGTACGTAAGGACAGAATAAAGGACTCTTTTCCTCCAAAAACATTATAAAACTGATTTAAAATGAATTCCGAAGAGATTTTTTCGTGACGTCTGTATGTATGTACGTATCTCGCATAATTTAACAGCGATTAGCCTCGGAACGTTGAAATTTTGTAATTAGGATGGCAAAAAGAATAAAGGCTAATTCTTTTTGCCATAGCAGCCATATTTGTTTACATTTGAAACTTAGCAGAATAGTGGATTTGTTGCCAATCTAGGGAATCTAAGCTTCGCAACAATAAAATATTATTTGTTAATTTTATTATTGCGAATTAAATTATGCATAATCCATTCTGAAATTATCATTTAAGTTATTAAATTATCCCGTATATTGACTCAGCATAGCGTCCACAACAGTAAAGTCAGTTTTTACGCCTTGAGTGTCTTTTTGCCGAGTGAGCCCAAAAGAAAACTCTCAGTTTTGTGCATCGAACAATCTTTTTTTGTTTTTGCGTAGAATCTGTAATTTTACTTGTAAAAAAAGTTTTTTAATTGTTTTAACTGTATGTGGTATTTTATTTTTTTCTATATCTTTTAATTTTTAATATAGGTATTTTCAGTTTTTATGTATTGTTGCCGTGTCGTGAAGTGAGAACTGAATTAATTGAAAGAGAAATATATCCCTAATGAAATTCGGGGAAATAAGTTTAAATGAAAGGCAGGAGAAAATGCGTATAATTTAATATTCCCGTACAAGGACGTCATGTGGTGTACATATCAGATTTTTTCTTATAGCTTCCCATGCGGTAAAGGAAGAAAATTACCACCCTGATGACATGAAAAATTTTGAATTTTGCCAGCACGGTAATAAATAGTCACCCCGACATACGAAGGATTTTTTTTATCTAATTGGTTTTATTGTACAACAACTCCGCAATAAGTAGGTGATTTATTTTCTGTAAAGAGATAACTTAAGAGCCGAATTATCAATTGCGAGAACCGATAACGAACTCTAAAATCTATGACGAAAAATTTGCAAGGAATATGTTAAATAACGTAATCGTTGAACGCGTAGCAGCCGAAAAAGAAGTGGAAAGACTCAAACTGGTGGAACAAAAAGCAGCTGAAGGTAGGGCTGAAAAAGAAGCAGAAGACGGGTTATCAAATGAATGCGCATCTGAATTAGAAAAGTAAAACTTCAGTTAGACGTTAATGATAATATGCCAAAGGAATCTGTTTCTGAAGAAGATCAGCCTAAATTCGAATTGAGTTGCATTCTTCCAAAATTTAACCCATAGGAAGATGACAGAGTGTTGAGCGTCAATTGAAGTTTGTAAATATACTTGAAACTATCTATATCTCATACTTAATTGCATCATTACCCCCTGGGATCAATCAAACAGTTGCCAGAAAAAACGAGAATGTTTCTAAAGATTATGCAAATGTGAAATATATGCTTTCAAAGCGATGTAAACTCACAACTGAAAATCTGCAGAAATTACGTAGAGTAACTTTGCTTTTTCATTGAAATCTTATTTCGAAGCGTAAGTTAAAAAACTAAATATATCAAGTTTTGAACAACTACAAGAACATTTTGTGGACATTTTACCAGAAATTAAAAATCCGTTGCAGCTGTCAGGAAAGCTCGATTATTATGAAAATGTGAGACTTAATATGAAGAAAAATGCACCTCTAATTACGAAAAAAAAGAAAGAAAACAAAAGAAAAAGTAAAGAAAATGTTAAATTTGTTCCAGATGGAAAACTTAGAATTCCTAATTGTAGAAACATTAAGCAGGTTAAAAATAAAAACTTTGGAAATTCTAAATTTACTAATTGCAGACAAGAAAGAAAAACTTCTGTTCGTTGCTATGGTTGTGGATAGTCTGGCTTCATACAATCAAAGTGTAATAAGTTAAAAGAAGGAACTACAACTGTCGTCAATTATGTAAAATTTTTGTATGCAGCTGAATCGTCCGTTATATTAACTGTCTGTGGAAAACAGCAGTTTTTGGCCCCGATACAAGAACATCGAATTTCATTACAGGAGAAAGATTCTATAAATTCTTAAGGCGATACTAGCAGATGATCAGGAAACTTAAAACTTTGTCGGTATAAAATTTATTGTTTTGTCAGACGCAAAATGTAATAGGACTTAACTTGAAACTGATTTTTCACAAGCTGAGGGAAATAATGCTGAACACCCAGAGTGGCACTTCGTATTTTAGAGAAAACCAACAGAAAATGTACTCTTTTACAATCTTTTACAAAGAACCATGTGAAACTAAAGTGACTCCAAACGTAATAACATCTCAGAAAGTAATATCTCCAGAAACAATAGAGTCTCCTGACACTGCTTTTGCAATGCCGGAAATAGCTGATTCCGTGAAATTGAGAGATGATAAAGGAAAACGTCTGACGACAAAACTCAAGTCTAAAATTAAACTCGCTATTAAAAGACCATAAAACTAGATTCCATACAGGGGGATTTCTCACTCCTTATACTTAATATAGAATCCAAACTGGGAATAGTTTATCTGTTGGCGAACCACCATATAGAATGACATCTGCGAAGAAAGATTTGTTCAGAAAAGAGCAAGATTCCTTACTAGCTCAAGGTATCATTGAGGAATGTGAATCACATTATGCCAGTGCTGTTGTGTTGGACTCTAAACCTAATGGCTCCATCATACTGTGTATAGATTATCGGAAATTAAACTCCAAAACAATTCCAGATAGCTATCCATTACACAGAATGGATCAAGACGCAAGAGAAACACGCCGACGTGGAAAATAAGACAGGCAAATCAACAACCTTGTATTCGGCGTAGATTTTGTAAAATCCCAATCGATTTCGAGGCGAAAACGGGTCCCCCTTCATCATAGCAAAAAATTCTTAAAATCCAGAAAGCGAAAGTCGATCATATTTATACCCTACAGGCGACCAGTGGAAGAGCCGATAGCGCCATCTATCGGCAGAAATAATAACGAAAAATGAAGGATTAAGTTAGTAGAATTTTGAAGGCATTAGGCAAGGTTGGATTGGAATTGGAGTCATTGACTAAACAGGATAAATTTTTGTGAATGTGAAAAGCTTCAAGAAAATCCTATTCCCTAATAGAACCATCTTTCTGGATAATTTTAGCAGAACCCAAATCAAAACTCTGATTGAATTTCCAGCTATGATTAGCTATTTGAAGATTTGTTAATTTCGCCTTTTCGGACGTAAGATTCGTGTTCTTTTATGCGAAACTTTAATGTTCTTTCCGTTTGGCCAATATAACTTAAGCCACATTGACACGATATGCTATAAATTCCCCAAGAATTAAAGTCAGAAATAGAGTCTTTAAGAGCCGAACCTCGGATTTTATTTATAGGTGAGAAAACAACTTGAAAATTGTGTAAAATCCGTACAATTTTGTAACTGATAGAAGGATGAAATGGAAGCACAACAAGGTTATTAAATGTTATTTCCGACATCAGAATGTGTTCATAGATGACACGATGAGAACTTTCGAACAAATTTATCAGGGGACTACGGGAGAAAATACCCGTAATCATTGATAATGCTGTTCCTTGACCTTGCCCTTGACCGAAGATTTTCTCCGTAGTCATTGATACGGTGAAACCCTAGCGCTAAAAACACTAGCTTGGACTCTGATTCGGATGTCGCAACCGATGCCTGTTGTCACTGGATGTTGAGATCTCTTCTTTATATTGATTAGCAAGAGTACAACAATGCGTTTTCTTTGGGAAAATTATTTTCTAATAAATGAATCTTCTGTGAAAATAATAAATTTTAGAGCAGGTTACCAGAAATGTTAAAAGTTGTTAGATGAACGCACGTTTCAGAGTGGTTGAGTGCTAGAGTAACTTCCTTGTTCCCATTGTTTTAACAAGTGCTGTATTGCTGCTAAATTGACTTTCATTCAGGAACTGTATTTTCACTGAATTTACTTTAATGAATACCAGCCTAACATGTTTCATTTTTACTAATATGTCAGCTTTAGTCAGAATTTTGTTTATTTTACTTTTAGATAAATCAGCTTTTAAAATAACTTAGTTTCGTTCCCTGAAATTTTGATTTTAAAATTTAGTAACTTTTGATTAACTTTTGTTTTCTTATTAGGAAGTTTATTTAACAGTTTTGCCTTTTTCATTAAATATTATTTGGAACCTTATTAATTTCCTAAATTGATTTTTTACATTACCAAATTGTTCTTCGAGTTTCTAAATTTGAGAATTATGTTTGCATTCTGCTTAATTTTCTATTGTATGATTTGTTTAGGGTCACGTCGAAGTATATCATATGTTGACGATTAGTGAAATTTTTTTTAATCTTGACTCTTTTTTGTATTTTTAATGACATTACAGTATCATATTAAATTTTTTATGGGTTTGTGAAATTGTTTAATTAATTTAAATTACTTAAAATTTAAAAACTTTACATTCTGTTAATATATAATACTCACTTTTTGTTTGTTAATATTTAATATTCACTTTCGTTTTATTTCATGTATTTATTTTGATAATCAACTACATATAATTCAGAAATGTGCCCATGTGGACAATTTTTCAGCTGCTTCTTGAAAAAGGGCAAAGAAGTTTCAACTATTTCTTATTTTATTCAGTTTGCCTCCAGTATTGATTCAATTATTATTTCTTGATTCTTTAGTTAATTTCCTAGCACAACTTTTCATATATATATATATGAGGCATTACTTAGTAAAAAAGCTCGCTGATTCTATTTTAATTTAATCCATAAAATAATTAAACGCTCTTAAAAACGCTCAACAGTTTTTATTTGCTTTAAACACGTTTCGTGATCTTTCAAAATAAAAGCAAAATATTATTTCCGATTCCGTTTATTTACTACACATTGTTTTTGTCGCACTGAGACTGACCTTATATTTATCTGTTTTACTATACAAAAATTTACAAATAAAATACAAAATAAATATGCATAGTTTTACAATAATACAAAAAGAGTGCGTGTAAACACAATAGACATTCATAGAAATAGAAAATAATGAAATATTCTCTTCTAAGAAATTAATGCGCGAACTTTCCATTTATGAATAAAGAGACAATTAAATTCTAATTTTTGGAACAATAATTATGCTCTAAAAATTAAGAAGCTTTTTAACATCCGAAGCCAAATACTATTATTCCTCCTACTCCTAATAAATCATTAAATGCTGAGAGTCATGGTGAAAAAACAAAACGCATATTCTATTTTGTAAATAACAAATCGACAAAACAAATTCATCAAAAAGTTGAAAATGAAAGTTAGTATTTAGTTTGCAAATAATAATGCCAGTTATAAATCTTACTGAATATTTTATATCCTATAATTATTTGTTGCATATTTCAAATGTAGATAAAAGCTCCAAAAAACGATGGAAATAAAAAGATTTTAAAATATAAGTAAACAAAAGGAAATAACTTTAAACAATTACACTGGAAAGTCTGCTACAGCCAGAGAGAGTAACGAACCTATTGTGCCTTTGTTCTCAAGCTTATGTGAAAACTATTGTGATTTACGATGTCTTGAGTGATTTAAAAATTCAACTAATTGTCCACTTAATGAACAAGAGATTAAATTTTTGAAAACATAAGAATGCGAGCTTTTTAAAATAGTTGTATTTTATTTGTTACAATCATTTATCTTGATAAATGTCATTAATTTATATTCTTTCCCTTTTTCTGATATTGGAAGCATGTTCCTTATTTTGGAAGGATTAAAGTTTTAAAAAGTAAGAAATAAGGCATTCTTAAGAAAAGATCTATGTAGTATTTGAATAGAAAGTCAATGTAATAACCAAATTTATTTTTTGGTTTTCCACAGCGTTATAGTCTACTATTTGCATGGTTTGCGCCCTTTTATACATGTATCAACTGTTAATTATGGAAGAATATCATTTTTGACAGCTAATGTCAATATTATAAGTGAATAAAGATCACAGAAATGACCAAATTATAAGTTTAGAACTTCTTTACAAATTTCTAAGAGAAGATTTATTTATAATTTTTCTAGACAATAGCAATAATTTGCATTGTAAATATATTATGCAGTACATATTATATATTCGGTTAGAAATACGTATTTGTTTACTTTATATAAACAAGTTTGTAACTTTTTTGAATATATTTATTTAAAAATACCACAAAAATGGGCTTTTCTTTACAGAAAATTTAAATATTGAAAATTATTATTTAAATTATTAAATTCATATTAATTATTTAAATATCGCAAATGCTTTAGCTTTCTGTTTCTATATTTTACTAAGTAAATGGCACTGAAACGTGTTTTATTACAATTGCAATATTTTGCAAAATAGTTTGGCAACAGTTGGATATAAATCGATTAATGTAGTGGTTAGCGTATCGCTGGGCCCGAGTTTAGTCCCAAAAAAGGCCTAGTTGTTTCTTTGATGTATAATGTGTCTTTCGTCATGGAAGCACACGCTGAGCTAAAAGTCCTCTGGTGTGGTTTGGTGGTAAGGAAACAAGGGGGGAGAATGTTGGACTTGTCCCCTGTAGATTCTTCTCTAAAACTGAGTGGGAACTTAACAATACCACATTATCACCTATAAGGCACTTAAGGATCATGTCAATGATAGACACAATCATGCGCTTCTAGCCAAATAAAATCTGTTGAGTTCTGATGTTACTCAAGACAAGTCATGTCACAACAGAGTTCTTAGAATTGGAAAATACTGAATCCATGCATCGAAAAAATATTTAACGGAGAAAGTTACTACAAGTACATTCAGCTCAAAGATTATGCTCATAATTGATATAAAATATAAGTTCATAATATTAAATTAATATCGAAGGGATGATTTTCCTGCAATATAAGGGTTAGCAAATAGCAATACTGTTGCTTAGAAGAAAAATTAAAAGATTACTAATGACAAGCATGAATCGTTCACCTAAATGTTCAAGAGAATCAGAACTTAAGCAAAATTTTGTAAGAAACAATTATTCGACAGTTTACATGAAATATGATTCCAAAGTGAAAGCTTGCATGAAACATGATACTATCGTTTGCAAAACAAGAAAATTTAAAATGATAAGACGATAAATCTAGCAGGTCACGCTTTGGTATAGTGTGACCTGCTAGATTTCTTCATGTTCTCCTTATTTAGCTCTTTTCAGGAATTGTCTAAACCACGTCAAGTGACAAGTCGTATGAATAGTTTTTATCTCTGACTCCCTTTGCCGCTCGCTTTTCTTTACAGCTCATTACTACAAATTTTGATGTTTTATTTTCGTACTGACTTTTATTAACGATTTTTTTGTCTCTTTAGGCGAAAGAATTGTGCCTCACTATTTTTTGAACCCACCTACCAAGTGTTGCCACACTTATTGTTGAACAGGATGATATGGCGAAAGCCACTGGGGATGTGGTCAAATAAGGAACAGGACCATATAAATGGATATAATATTAAATTAAGAATAGAAAGTAAAAAATTCCACGCAGGAAAGTACCGTACTTCATCTGAGAAGAGCACAAAATTCAATATTTTCGTCCAATTTCTGCATATTAAGTAATCTTGAAATGAATATACAGTCACATTCCTAATGCCAACGTCTCCGAAAAATACTCCTTTCCATTAAAAAACAGAGCAAAATGAAGAAAGTGAGTACATTTATTGAAATTAAATATGCCTAAAGCTCATACACAAGTAAAATAATAATTAACCATTAAAGACCATAGTACCCATCAGTGGCTAGCAGTTGCGCTCTGAAAATTCAAATCAGCAATTGGTGAACCCCCCTGTTGGCGATGTATACGATTTAAGGACTGATAAAGATTCCTAATCTCATATTTCGATACATTCTGGCAAGCATTTCGCTGAGTAAGAAGAATTTCATCTCGGGGATAGTCCAGAGATATGCAAACAGTATGGAATCTAGTATTACCCTGCTAGAAAATGGCTCCTCGATAGCGTGCAGCGAAGGTTAATGCAAACGGTCGCAAAATGTTATCAACGCATCATTTAGCTGCTAGCGTTATATGCAGGATGACTAAGGTCAATCTACTGTAAGAATATAAGTAAGAAATAGTGCCCAACGTCACACTAGATATAAGCTCGATTACGGCCGCTGGCTGTGGGCCTTCCACACACTGTCACCAGTAGTCATTGCTCCAAGACTGAAGCAGGACTCTCCGGTGAACACTGTGAGATGCCAATCGCCTGGCACCCTTGATGTTCAGCTACGATACCACTCCAGACGACTCTGTTGATGGTTGTGGGGTTAAAGACAAACGTCTTAAAGGCAGCTGTAAGCACACCCTCAGCACAGTAAAGTGCTATGAGAGGCTGGGAGATGCCACAGATTGTATGGAGGAGGTTATATTAATGTCATATAGTTAATAATGGACAACGATGCCGTTGGGGAAGTTCGGACCTGTCACATGACGATCCGATCTTCCCTAGCATTCGTGCCCCTTTGCCTTCGAGGGCTTGATTTCTAACTTCCGCCGCTTTATAGTACCTAGCAGCAAGGATTTGCCAACATCTTTGAATAGTCGTATCCGTACACTGCAAGTGGCAGCCTATTTTTCAATATGGGCAACCCTCTTCACACATCCCTACAACGCAACCACATTTAATTGTCTCTTCGACAACGTCGTAATGCGATTATTGTTTGTGTTTGCAGGGAACTGCAAAGCCGACACCGTGACAACAAACTGTACTCCACTTTTACCTATTTTATATGAAGCTAGCTGCGCAGTAGAAAAGCGCGCATTGACTGATGTTAGCACTCATTGGAATTGAAATTCTAGTAATGTGTATATTTGATACAAAAGAATTTGCATACAAAATTCCAAACTAATCGGGATATTTTTAATCATGATTCTTTTGTTATCCTTTCAAAAGAATGTAGTACAAGAAAACATTTAGCATTAATTAAAGAAAAATTCCAACTTATTGTACTCTTCGATAGATGTGTTTACAACGGATAGATAATACTTCTAGTTAAGATTTTGGGATAGAGTATAAATAATAAAATATTACATGCAATTTAAAATTTATTTGTGTTTAAAGTTTTATTAGAGGTTTGTGAAACATAAAAATGTCCACTGAAGGAAAGTGCTGTTCCATCTAACCTACTGGGTGATATATCAAAGCAATTCGCATTTTCTTGTTTTACTTCCATTCGCACGTTCATTTCACATTAGCATTTCCTTGTTTTCTGGTTCGATTTTTTCGGCCTAATAAGCCCTTAATCTAATACTTCTTATGCTTTTAGCTTCTTCTTAATTTTGCCATATCCGCGGCTTCCTCTGATTTAGCGCTTAACTTTGTTAAATAATCCTGTGTTGGCATATCTGCCAAATATGGAGTACAGATTTCTCCTATCCAGGTTTGTTGCAGCATACCAAACGGTATCATGGGTTCTCAACCATATAATAATTAAAATAGGAAAATTTGTAATAGAATGCGGAATTTCTCGATACGCGCACAGCGATATCTTCTTCATTATTTGATTTCGAACAATCATGTGTATCGTTATAACCTGAAACAATAATTAACCTGAAATTCGCTACCTGAAAGATGTCTCACAATAGGAGTTATAGGTGTTCAATCCATCATCTTAATTCTTTCATTCTGGGCCGGAATTGCAATTTCAAGAATATATTTGTTCATATGTGACAAAAAAAATTTTTTTATTCCCTCTGTAAATTGCTTGTAATCGAAATGACTGCCAAAAACAGATTTGTCTGCGTTCAGTTGTTAAATTACATTTTTCCTTCAACTTAAGTACCACGAACTGTTTAACATCGCTTCTTCCTGACTTTTCCTAGTGACATAATAATCATAATGCATATGAAGTAGCATCGTTCCTTGCACCTGCATAGCAACATATCCAGTGAGGAGAAGTCCAACCCCCTCCTTTTAGATTGGTTTCTTTCGTAGTGTTTTACTCCACTTTGTTCACGGAGGTTTTTATCCAATGGCTTTAAAGTGGCTGCATCGTAAGCGCAATCACTTAAGCCAATCATTCAAAGAGGAAGAGAAAATATATATACAACTGTGTTTAAGCATCCGAAAGCCATCAGCAAGTTAGCAACATTGATTCTGTTGCAGAGGACCTACTATTGTTCATCAAAGTTTGTTTCATTATTATACTGTATCGTATTTTGTTAGTCTCTGTGCATTAATTCCTAAAGTTGATTTTATATTGCTTTAAAATAAGAGCATGTGGTATGCTGTATATTGAGTAAATAAGTGTTACGTTTTGATAGAATTTCATGCATACGTTTTACGAAAGACTCAAAAAACAAGGAATTCATAATTGTATTGTGATATTCAAATGAGATGTCAAGAATTGTGCACGTTTTCAGTTATTTCGTGAAAATCAATACTCCAAATTTATAAATGTTTATGCTATTTGGAAAAAAGGTTTCAAGGATTTTAAACACTATTATATTTTATATTAACACTATTATATTACTTTATATTTTAGAGACTTTCAAGTTGGACTCTACATTTAATTGAACATTTTGCACATATTTCCAAATTACATTTTTATGTGTTGTATTTTAGAAGTTAAGACATGAGAAAGCTCATGAGCAAACTGACCTAAAAGCTATGTCCTTAAAGACATTCACTTTTTCTTTCAGAAGCACATATTGTATCAAACGTTCAAAGAGGAAGAGACAGTTACAGGGTCTCTTTACCTAATAATATTAATTTAAGAATAGCTGATTGCATTTGCAGTGGGACTAAAAATTTCTTATTTTCAGCTTCATATGCCGCTAACCGTCCTATCGGGGAGTGCACCTAAGGTCGAACATGCATAATATTAATATTACTTAGTTATTTAACGTCAATATTCCTTATTTCCTTATTACTTCTGACAGGGGTCGTAGACATTTGCAAATATATTTTTAACATCCTTTATATTTATGCAGAATTCCAGCGGAATTATACAATCGACTAAAGATCCTCTAATACATGCCAGTAAAGAGATAAATACAGAGTACTTCAGAACGAATTTTCGGAATATAGTTTTTATAGTTTTAAAAATTAAATATAAAAAATAACAAGTCTTACGTGGACATAAACGGAAAATATATTCTAAGTTCTTAATTTTCCGGATATTACTCTCTGCGTCTTCTTCCTTTTCGGGTATGCGAAGATCAGAATATTTGTGGCGCCAAGGCCTACGAACTGAACGGACTTAATAAACTCATTTCGACTACTGTAGGTGAAACATTGACATACTGGAAAACTTCATTTACCGCTGAGACACTAGAGAGATTTGGCAAAATTTCACTTCTGTTTGCTGTTACACATATAACAAAATGAAACCCTATCAAACATATGTAAATAAGACTTACACTGGTGTGCAAAACTTAAGCAACAGCAGGGTTTTTTGCCATAACTCCACGAGAAATCAACGGAGAGACATTAAATGAAAAAATGAAGGAGAATATTATGTACGTAAAGGATGACGAAAGTATCGGAGCTGAAAAAGGAATACAATGCATACGGTATGGAATCAAACAAAAACAAGCTTTATTGAACGAATAGTATCGCGACTCATGATTGTCAGTCCAAGAGGAAGAACAACAAGCAGATGTTCCTTAATATGGGATATGCCCTCCACTCACTGCAATGGTTGCTTCGTACCGTCTCCGCATACTCAGAACCATGTGGTTCAACATTTCTTGCGGTAGCAGTGCCCATTCCTCAATCAGCATCTGTTTTATTTGTTGGGTGTTCTCCGGAGGATGTAAGCGTGCTGCAATGCGTCTCCCCAAAGCATCCCAC
>KK114834.1:782087-821165 GCA_000611955.2 Stegodyphus mimosarum | reverse complement strand
GACGCATTTATCTTTAAACCAGCTTCATTTAACAATGAAAATACTTTTCTTAAATCTTGTAAGTGTTGTTCTAGACTACTACTCGTAATTATAATATCGTCTAAATATATGAAAGTGCTTTTACCAAGGACTGGTCTTAAGACGATGTTCATACATCTTTGGAACGTTGCCGGCGCGCCGGATAAACCGAAAGGCATTCTAAGAAATGCGTACGTGCCAGATTTCGTTATGAACGCGGTTTTGTGTACGTCTTCGGGTTTTACCCCAATTTGAAAATAGCCACTCGTAAGATCTAACGTAGTCATGTATTTTGCAGACGAAATATTTCGAATTATTTCTTCAATTATCGGCAACGGATATACAGGATATTTTGTAACTGAATTTAACTTGCGATAATCTATAGCAAAACGCCACCGCTTCGGGTGCGTAATCGGGTAATCATTATTTTTCTTACACAGGACAACGGCTAGAAACTGCTAGAAATTGGCGTGATGAATTTATTCTTCAACATCTCTTTAATATGATGTTCAATTATTTCTTCTTTGACCCTATCATATCTATATGGCTTTTGCCTAACTGGCTGAGGGTCCCCCGTGTCAATGTCGTGGTTCGCCACCTGTGTAAAACCCGGTACATCACTAAATAAATTCGAAAAATTACTTACCAGCCCTTGGATTTTTTCCTTTTCTTCTGCTGGTAAATGTTGCAAGTCCAGCTGCGGGGGCTTATCATTCTTCATTTCAATTGGCTTCATATTTAACGTCAACTCTCCCCCTTTGAATTCAATTTTTGCTTCTGCCAAACTAAAACAGTCCACACCTAGAATAATACATGTTTGCAGGTTTCGCACAATATAAAACAAGATTTTTACCTGTTCGTTGTTGATACGCACGAACAACGGTACTTTTCCTAAACAGCTACACTTTTCTCCTTGTGCCGCTATGACATCCGTGTCTCTTGCACTAAAAATTCTGTAACGGCGAAAGTGCTTTTTAAAGAATCTTTCCGATACGAAGCTGCTTTGAGCTCCTGTATCCAAGAGGGCTGTCGCCGGTATGTTGTTAATTAGAACTTCAATTTTCAGCAAACTCAAGTTCTTCACGACCATGGTGTTTAAATTGATTTTGGAAGGGTTTTGCGCTGCTTCGGACTTCTTCACCTTCCTTGAAGAAATCCATCTTAGTTTAAATTCTTCTTATTTTGGTTGCCCTCGGAATCTTTGCTTGTTCTTCTATTGAATTCCCTTCGTTCGCCGCTGGATTTAGTAGACACATCTTCCTTCGGCCATTGCTTCGCCTTATTCCCGTAACTTTGATTTTGCTTTTGCTGGGGTCTTGGCGAACTCCACTGACTTCTTCGCTCAAATTGGCGTCGTCGCTGGTTGTCGGCTGTTCTTCGGCTTTCAAATTGTACTGCGAGCTCAAATAATCTGTCTAATGTTGTTGGATTTCTTAGCTCGATGAAATCTTGAACTTGGGGCAGTAGCCTAGGAAGTATAACTTGAATAATTTCAGGATCCGGGCGACTTCCATACAAAAGCTTGAAAACTTGAATTTTCCTCAAAATAAAATTAGACAAATCTTCTATTCTTTCTTGATATCGACTAAAGAGTTCAGCTTCCAATCTGGCTCGATCTCGCACTACAGGAAATGCTTTCACTAAGGAATTCTTGAAATTTTCATACGTATATGTGGGGCTTCCTGGTTCCCCCAAGAGATTCTTTCCAATGCACTTGAACCAACTTAGCGCTTGGCCCTTCAAAGCGCTGGTAGCAAGAGTGACTTTCTGAAATTCGTGAACTGGATATAACATGAAGTGGGAGTCTAGCTTTTCCAGGAAATTGATTACGGCTGTCTTGCCGTCAAAACTTGCCGCTGGCTTCATGGCTGCTCGCATGGTTTGTACGATGTAGCCGAATCCTTCTATGCCAGGAGGTGCTATCTCAGGATTCTGGACACGTACAGCAGGTATCTCAGGTTCGTCTTCTTGTTGTTGAGGCCATCCTCTTCTTTTTGTTCGGGCGCCACTGTCAGGACTGTGTGTTCTGTGCATCATTTTAGGAAACATAGTAAAGTCTGTAATAGGGTCCTTCTTCTCAAGTCTCAAGTCCTGAACTGGAACAGGGAGCGGAAGGTACGCTATGTTCTGGTGTAGATCCTGTATTGGCGAATAACTGCACTTGAAAGGGATTTGAAATCCTCTTTTATTAAATCACTATTATTTACACACTTCCCAACTCGGGAGAGATACAGAAAGTAAAAGACCGCACTTGGGTCGAACTTAACAATCAAATAAACTTAAACTAAATTTAAATAGAACTTAAATCAAACTTTGCTCACAGAGCGATTCGCGGAGATTGGCCTCTACCTGAAAGGGTGCGTAGCAAGATATGCTAATACTAGCGCACTTCAATTGTTTCACAATGCAATCACGTAGTAAGCACTATGGCTTATAAATTTTAACTGCTAGCTGGTCAGACGAACGTTGAGCAGAGTGACCGTGATCTGAGACTGAGGCTCTCTCACACTGAGAGGTTTCTACCTCTGGCTTAAATAGTACTTGGCTGTACTTCAAAATTAGCATAAGCTGAAAACGCGCGCTTCTTCTGACGGGAAGTTGAAACAGAGAGGAGATAGAAAGATTTAAATTAAAATAAAACTTGGTTAGTTTAACTAAAACCTTACAACGTAGGGTTGAAAATTGCCATAATGCTAAGTCTATGGGAGGAGTTCTGAATTAGTGTAAGATGGGAAAATTTTTGCTAATGAAGATAGAGCGATGAAAGTGCGGCCATCGACGGACGCGTTTGCAGTAGAAGGGGTTTGCATGTATCTGCAGCGGCAGCGCCAAACAGGCGATACGGACTTAAAAACTGTACAGAAAAGCGCCAATTGGCGAAACACTAAACCTGTTTAGCAAACCTACAGGCTGACGAGGAGAGAACAATTTTCTCCTGCAGTCCTGCGTAACTACTTCAGACTGTGTGCGTTTGTGCTTGACCGGGATATGTGAACTTTGGTACACGGATCTGTGCTGTACTCTGAATTTCTTAAGCTGTTATAATGTATCTGGCAACTATGTTATATTTCCTTATTAAATCTGATTATTAATTGTAACATGTCTGTCTTAACCAAGATTGCTCTTTTTCTAGTTAATGTTATGGATACTTTCTTAGGCACGTGTTACCCACACGTACCTCATTGGTGACCCTGTCTCTCGCTCCTTCTATTTCGGATCCCTAATGGCTCAATCTTTGTTTAAAAACTAAAAGTATGCCTTATTTTGATGAGAATGCTCTTTTTTGTGAGTGATAAATGTCCCATCCTATTTATTTCCTTTAAATTACTTCTCAATTTATCGTAAGGATTACACGTGGTTTATCACACAGTTAAGGAGGACTTACAGGTATGTGATCAAATTTTTTTTTAATTATCTGTGATTGATCTTAATATATTTTTGTGATATGTTTTGCTCTAGAATTATAGTTTAATTTACACTTAATTATTCATTTTTTAAAATTGTTCTTTGTGTAATATTTGTGCTCGCAAATTTATTGAGATATTGAATGACTTCATTATTTTATTCTAAACTGATACGTAAGTCCTAAAGTATAGTGCAAAACATTAAGTTAATGATTTACGATACATTTGTTATTGTTAACCATGCCAGGATCGGAAGGCCAAACCAACGACGAATCGAATGCGGCGGCCCAGGAGCCACAAATCTCACACGTGGCTGTTAAAATTCCCCCTTTATGGAAAAATAATGTTAAACTTTTGTTTATTCAAATTGAAAGTAACTTTGCCCTAGCGAAGATTAGTAGCGATAGCACAAAATATAACCACGTGATTTCTTCCATAGATCCTGAAACTCTTTCCGCAGTATCAGATATTTTATTGAATCCTCCCGCGACGGAAAAATATAATGCCCTAAAAGCTAGGTTAATAGCGGAATTCTCAGATTCGGAAAACGAACAAATACGCAGACTTTTTTCTGAATTGCATTTAGAATATGACAAACCATCTCACTTATTGAGAATGAGAGAATTACTTATTGAGAAAAATGAGAGAATTGGGTGGAAAATGTATAACTGACGAATTTTTAAAATCATTATCGCTACAAAGGTTACCTTCCGAGGTGCATGCCATTTCATCAATAAGTTCTGAATCCTTAGATAATTTAGCAAAATGGGCTGATAAGATAGCCGAAGTGCGCACGCCAACAAACAATAGCTTGTTCGCTGTCCAAGCAGCTTCGGCGAGTTCCCCCAGCAATCTGAACGATTCTGGTGGCCCCATTGAGGAGCTTGAGGCCTTAAGGCGTGAAATCTCTGCCCTAAGTAAACAAGTTGAGCGACTCTCCCGCGAAAAAACGACGAATAAATTCCCCCGAGATCCCCATAACAGACCACGTAGTTTTTCACGTGGGCATTCTCGAGAACGCGTTAACGATTATTGTTATTTTCATTCGCGATTTGGTAATAATGCACGAAAATATCGAGCACCTTGTTCTTTTTCTCAGAATGCTACGGCCCAGGAAAACTAGTACTAGCGGCTATCGATCGAAACTCATCGGCAGTCGCGCATTCATGTCGTTTACATGTTTACGAAAACAGATTAAATCTAAAATTTTTGATTGATATAAAATTTTTGATTGGCTCGGATGTTTCATGTGTTCCACCGACTTCTAAGTTTAAGAAAATGCATCCTGATTCGCTTCAATTATTTTCCGCGAATAATTCCAGAATTTCTACGTATGGAACAAAATTGTTAAATGTGAATTTAGGACTTAGACTTTAGGTTTTTTCTTGGAAGTTTTTAATCGCCGAGGTACCAGTGCCTATAATAGGAGCCGACTTTTTAAGACATTTTGATCTTTTAATCGATTTAAAACGAGGTAGGCTTATCGATAATACTACGAAATTAACTCAAATTGGTTCTCTTTCCGATTCTGAAAATTATTTTTCGGTAAAGCTCATATCAGGTGATTCACCGTATCACAGAATCTTGAAAGACTTTCCGGATTTACTGAAGTTAAAATCTGATTTGGGTAGAGTAAAGCATAGTACGGTTCATTACATCGAAACAAACGGTCCTCCTGTGCATAGTAAACCGCGTAGGTTAAGCCCTAAGTCATACGAAGCAGTAAAAAAAGACTTTCAATTTATGATGGATCAAGGTATTTGTAGACCATCAATATCAGCATGGTCATCACCTCTTCATGTAGGTTCTAAAAGTTCAGGTGACATACGACCAGTAGGGGACTACCGAAAATTAAACGCGTGCACTGAACTCGACAAATACCCTATCCCGCATTTACAAGATTTTAATAACACGCTTAACGGAAAGAATTTTTTCAAAAATTGATATCGTTCGGGCATATCATCATATACCAGTTCATCCAGATCATATACCGAAAACTGCAGTTTGCAGCCCATTTGGTCTTTTTGAATTTCCGTTTTTAAATTTCGGACTCTGCGAAGCAGCTCAAACCTTTCAAAGGTTTATGAACGAAATTCTTGGAAATCTAAAATTTGCCTATGTCTACTTAGATGATATTTTGATATTTAGTGACACAGAAGATGATCATAAATCTCACTTACGTACGGTTTTTGAGAGATTAACTGCATATGGATTGACAATTAACGCTTCGAAATGTGTTTTTGGCGTTCCTGAAATATCTTTCTTAGAGCATATAATCAATAAAGATGGTACCAAGCCTCTGACGAACAAAGTTGAACCGATACTTAACTATCCACTTCCTCAAACGGTAAAAGATTTGCAGAGATTTTTAAGATTTTTAAAGTTTTACCATCGATTTTTACCCAACGTAGCTCAGAATCAAATCCATTTAACTTCGTATTTAACAGGGGCTAAGAAAAATGATAAGACACCTCTGAATTTGTCTGAGGAAGCGTGGAGTGAATTTCAAAAATGCAAAGAGTTAATCGCTAATGCGGTTCTTTTAGCACACCCGATGAAAGATGCCCAGTTGGTTTTACAGGTTGATGCGTCAGACTTCGCTATCGGCGGAACGCTATCCCAAATAGTTGATGGAAATTTACAGCCTCTCGCTTTTTCCTCACAAAAGCTTTCACAGGCAGAAAGGAAATATAGTGCGTATGATCGGGAGCTATTGGCAGCTTATGCTGCTATTAGGCATTTTAAGCATATGTTGGAAGCACGGAACTTTTCTTTAATCACCGATCACAAACCGCTTACGTATGCATTCCGACAGCGTTTGGATAAGTGTTCACCTCGTCAGGCTAGGCAGTTAGACTTTATCTCACAATTTACCACTGAAATTCGCCATATAAAAGGTTCGCAAAATATCGCTGCCAACGCACTTTCGCGCATAGAAGCAATAAGCATGCCAAACCCTATCGATTATAAGATGCAAGAAATCAATCCAGAATTACAAAATTTGCTTAAAGAGTCAAAAGTTCTACAACTCAAACAAATTACCTTACCGAACTGTAGCTTACCAATATATTGCGATTTGTCAACAGGTACCGCCCGTCCATACATTCCCCCAGCATTCCATGAGAAAGTTTTTGCCACATTGCACAATTTATCTCACCCCGGCATTCATGCATCAACAAAGTTGATATGTTCTCAGTTTGCTTGGCCTTCCTCCCATAAAGATTGCGCAAAATGGGCATTACAGTGCATTCTGTGCCAGAAAGCAAAGGTAAGCAGACATACTAGAACCCCTTTAATGAAGTTTCCAGACCAATCACAGAGATTTGATCACGTTCACCTTGACCTCGTTGGTCCTCTACCTCCTTCTCAAAATAATTATTACTGTCTAACTATGATAGATAGATTTACTAGATGGCCCGAAGCAGTACCCATACCAGACATAACAGCATGTACAGTAGCACAGGCTTTCTATGACCACTGGATTACTCGATTTGGTTGTCCGGCTGTTATTACTACTGACCAAGGGCGACAGTTTGAAAGCGGCTTATTTCGAGCCCTTTCCCAATTATTGGGAATCAAGAGGATCAGGACGTCTCCGTACAACCCACAGGCGAATGGACTTATCGAGGAATTCCACCATCATTTGAAAGCTGCCTTAAAAGCGCATGATAACAGTCACTGGGTGGCTGCCCTTCCAACGCTTCTGATGGGTTTCCGCTCCGCTCTCAAGGAAGACATAGGAGCAACCACTTCTGAACTTGTGTATGAAAAGACTATTCGTCTCCCAGGAGAATTTTTCAATCCGACACCTATGGACGCGTCTCCCAAACACTTTGTGGAGGATTTAAAATCCCATTTTGCCAGTGTCCGGCCGACCACGACTTCTAGCCACGGCCAGCGAACATGTTTCATTCATCCACGGCTTCACGAGTCCACGCATGTGTTTGTTCGACACGACGGAATGAAAAAACCACTCCAAGTTCCTTAGGATGGACCATTTAAGGTGCTAGAAAGACGAGATAAAGCGTTTGATCTCAAAATAAAGGGGAATAAGCAAACGATCTCCGTAGATAGATTGAAACCCGCTTTTTTAACCATGGACTCTTCCCAAGTTGCTTCCAAGAGTGTAAAAAACCTTCGGACATTTGTATCACCCGTTCTGGACGATTAATCCGACCCCCGCATCGGTATGTCACATTTCGTTGACACTACGGAGGGAGTATGCAGCGGCAGCGCCAAACAGGCGATACGGACTTAAAAACCGTACAGAAAAGCGCCAATTGGCGAAACAGTAAACCTGTTTAGCAAACCTACAGGCTGACGAAAAGAGAACAATTTTCTCCGGCAGTCCTGCGTAACTACTTCAGACAGTTTGCGTCTGTGCTTCACCGAGATATGTGAACTTTGGTACACGGATCTGTGCTGTACTCTGAATTTCTTAAGCTGTTATAATGTATCTGGCAACTATGTTATATTTCCTTATTAAATCTGATTATTAATTATAACATGTCTGTCTTAACTAAGATTGCTGTTTTTTTGTTAATGTTAGGGATACTTTCTTAGGCACGTATTACCCACACGTACCTTATATCTTTTACAGAACCGCCGTTAGGCACACATGACGTTTCCAATGCTAAGTGTGCGTAATGCGGGAGCTTTAACATAGGCTCAATGGAAGAAATTTCGACCCCTTATAACCCGAGCTGTTGTGGTCCAATTTAGATGCGGTTTTGTTTTTTTTAATCAAAAATGTTTGCGAATTTTCGATGAAAAAAATTTGGCGGTCAACATGGTGGGTCAACTGAGGCCAACCACCGCAAAAAACTGAAAACTCACATCCCAAGGATTTGCCGGTTCGATTTTCACCAAAATGTATATGCACAGGCAGTGGCCCAAGAGCTCTCGAACCGCGTAAGAAGCAAGTCTCTAGCTCGAATAGGGGGTCCGCGGCAGAGGTTTAAACGTTTTGGGTAAAAAATATTTTATCCAATTAAAAAGTAAATACCACCACGGTTTTCTCTTCTCGAGCGCTATCACCAGAGTATAAAATTTTGTCTCTAGGCCAAAATCGACCCGCGTTACGTAGAGTTGAAAACTGCCATAATGCTAAGTCTATGGGAGAAGTTCTGAAATAGTGTAAGAGGGGAACATTTTTGCTAATGCAGATAGAGCGATGAAAGTGCGGCCATCGACAAACCCCCCAGGGTCACGCTTGCAGTAGAAAGGGTTTGCATGTATCTTTATTAGAACCGCCGTTACGCACACATGACTTTTCCAATTTTAAGTGTGCGTAATGGAAGAGCTTTAACATAGGCTCAGAGGAAGAAATTTCGACCCCTTATAACCCGGGTTGTTGTGGTCCGATTTAGATGCGGCTTTCTTTTTTTTAATCAAAAATTTTTTTCGATTTTTCCATGAAAAAAATTTGGCCGTCACCACGGCGGGGTCCCTGAGGCCCCCACCCCAGAAAACTGAAAACTGAGATCCCAAGGATCTGCCGGTTCGATTTTCACCAAAATTTATATGCACAGACAGTGGCCCAAGAGCTCTCGAAATGCGTAAGAAGCAAGTCTCTACGTCGACCAGGCGGTCCGTGGCAGGGTCCAAAAATGGGGGTCAAAAAATATTTCACCCAATTAAAACGTAAACCCCACCCCGGTCTTCTTCTCCTCGAGCGCTATCATCAGAGTGTAAGAATTTTGTTTCTAGGCCAAAATCGATCCGTGTTAAGTAGAGTTGAAAATTGCCATAATGCTAAGTCTATGGGAGGAGTTCTGAATTAGTGTAAGATGGGAAAATTTTTGCTAATGAAGATAGAGCGACGAAAGTGCAGCCATCGACAGACCCCCCATTAACAAGTTTGCAGTAGAAGGGCTTTGCATGTATCTTTAAAAGAACCGCCGTTACGCACACATGACTTTTCCAATGATAAGAGTGCGTAATGGGGGAGGTTTAACATAGGCTCAATGGAAGAAATTTCGACCAATTATAACCTGGGCTGTTGTGGTCCGATTTAGATGCGGTTTTCTTTTTTTTAATCAAAAATTTTTTGCGATTTTTCCTTAAAAAAAATTTGGCCTCACCACGGCGGTGCCCCAGGGGACCCTACCCCAAAAAACTGAAAACTCAGATCCTAAGGATCTGCCAATTCGATTTTCACAAAATTTATATCCACAGAGAGTGGCCCAAGGGCTCTCGAACCGCGCAAGAAGCAAGTCTCGAGGTCGACCAGGGGGTCCGTGGCAGGGATCCAAAAACGGTGGTCAAAAAATATTTCACCCAATTAAAACGTAAACCCCACCCCGGTCTTCTTCTCCTCGAGCGCTATCATCAGAGTGTAAGAATTTTGTTTCTAGGCCAAAATCGATCCGTGTTAAGTAGAGTTGAAAATTGCCATAATGCTAAGTCTATGGGAGGAGTTCTGAATTAGTGTAAGATGGGAAAATTTTTGCTATTGAAGATAGAGCGATGAAATTGCGGTCATCGACAGACCCCCCAGGGACAACTTTGCAGTAGAAGGGGTTTGCATGTATCTTTATTAGAGCCGTAGTTACGCACACATGACTTTTCCAATGCTAAGTCTACGTAGTGGGGAGCTTGAACATAGGCTCAATGGAAGAAATTTCGACCCCTTATAACCCAGGCTGCTGTAATCCGATTTAAACGCGGTTTTGTTTTTTTTTCAGTCAACGTTTTTTGCGATTTTTCCATGAAAAAAATTTTGCGGTCACCATGGGGTTCCCCTGTGGTCCATACCCCAAAAAACTGAAAACTCAGATCCCAAGGATCTGCCGGTTCGATTTTCACCAAAATTTATATGCACAGACAGTGGCCCAAGAGCTCTCGAACCGCGTAAGAAGCAAGTCTCTAGGTCGATCAGGGGGTCCGTGGCAGGGGTCAAAAAATGGGGGTCAAAAAATATTTCACCCAATTTAAAAGTAAACCCCACCCCGGTCTACCTCTCCTCGAGCGCTATCACCAGAGTATAAGAATTTTGTTTTTAGGCAAAAATCGACCCGTGTTACGTAGAGTTTAAAATTTCCATAATGCTAAGTCTATGGGAGGAGTTCTGAATTAGTGTAAGATGGAAAAATTTTTGCTAATGAAGATAGAGCGATGAAAGTGCGGCCATCGACAGACCACCCAGGGACACGTTTGCAGTAGAAGGGGTTTCATGTATCTTTAATAGAACCGCCGTTACGCACACATGACTTTTCCAACGCTGAGTCTACATAATGGTGGAGCTTTAACATAGGTTCAATGGAAGAAATTTCGACCACTTATATCCCGATCTGTTGTGGTCCAGTTTAGATGCGGTTTTGTTTTCTCTGAACGAAAAATTTTTTGCGATTTTTCCATGAAAAACATTTGGCGGTCACCATGGGGGGTCCCCTGAGGCCAACCACCGCAAAAAAATAAAAACTCACATCCCAAGGATCTGCCGATTCGATTTTCACCAAAATGTATATGCACCGACAGTGGCCCAAGAGCTCTCGAACCGCGCACGAAGTAATTCTCTAGGTCGACCAGGGGGTCCGCGGCAGGGGTATAAAAGTTTTGGGTAAAAAATATTTCACCCAATTAAAAAGTAAATACCACCACCGTCTTCTCTACTCGAGCGCTATCACCAGAGTATAAAATTTTGTCTCTAGGCCAAAATCGACCCGTGTTACGTAGAGTTGAAAATTGCCATAATACTAAGTCTATGGGAGAAGTTCTGAAATAGTGTAAGAGGGGAAAATTTTTGCTAATAAAAATAGAGCGATGAAAGTGCGGCCATCGACAGACCCCCCAGGGACACGCTTGCAGTAGAAGGGGTTTGCATGTACCTATATTAGAACCGCCGTTGCGCACACATGACGTTTCCAATGTTAAGTGTGCGTAATGGGGGAGCTTTAACATAGGCTCAATGGAAGAAATTTCGACTCCTTATAACCCGAGCTGTTGTGGTCCAATTTAGATGCGGATTTGTTTTTTTTAATCAAAATTTTTTGGGAATATTCCATGAAAAAAATTTGGCGGTCACCATGGTGGGTTCCCTGAGGCCAACCACCGCAAAAAACTGAAAACTCGGATCCCAAGGATCTGCCGGTTCGATTTTCACCAAAACGTATATGCACAGGCAGTGGCCCAAGAGCTCTCGAACTGCGTAAGAAGCAAGTCTCTAGTCGACCAGGGGGTCCGCAGCAGAGGTATAAATGATTTGGGTAAAAAATATTTCATCCAATTAAAAAGTAAATACCACCACGGTCTTCTCTCCTCGAGCGCTATCACCAGAGTATAAAATTTTGTCTCTAGGCCAAAATCGACCCGAGTTACGTAGAGTTGAAAACTGCCATAATGCTAAGTCTATGGGAGTTCCGCACACATGAAATAGTGTAAGAGGGGAAAATTTTTGCTAATGAGGATAGATCGATGAAAGTGCGGCCATCGACAGACCCCCAGTGTCACGCTTGCAGTAGAAAGGGTTCGCATGTATCTTTATTAGAACCGCCGTTACGCACACATGACTTTTCCAATGCTAAGTCTACGTAATGGGGGAGCTTGAACATAGGTCAATGGAAGAAATTTCGACCACTTACAGCCCAGGCTGCTCTGGTCCGATTTAGACGCGATTTTGTTTTTTTTTCAGTCAAAAATTTTTTGCGATTTTTCCATGAAAAAAATTTTGCGGTCACCATGGGGGGTCCCTTGAGGCCCCCTCACTCCAAAAAACTGAAAACTCAGATCCTAAGGATCTGCTGATTCGATTTTCACCAAAATATATATATGCATAGATAGTGGCCCAGGAGCTCACGAACCGCGCAAGAAGCAAATCTCTAGGTCGACCAGGGGGTCCGGGGCAGGGGTCTAAAAATGGGGTCCAAAACATATTTCACCCAAGTAAAAATTCAATAACTCCGCGGTCTTCCTCTCGTCGAGCGCTATCACCAGAGTATAAAATTTTTGTCTGTAGGCCAAAATCGACCCGAGTTCAAAATTGCCATAATGCTAAGTCTACTGGAGGTGTTCTGAAATAGTGTAAAAGGGGAAATATTTTGCTAATCAAAATAGAGCGCCGAAAGTGCGGCCACCGACAGACCGCCCAGGGACACGCTTGCAGTAGAAGCGGTTTGCATGTATCTTCATTAGAACCGCCGTTACGCACACATGACTTTTCCAAAGCTAAGTCTATGTAATGGGGGAGCTTTAAAATAGGCTCAATGGGAAGCATTTCGACCCCTTATAACCCGGGCTGTGGTGGCTCAATTAAATGCGGTTTGGTTTTTTACGAAAAAAATATTTTTTGTAAATTTTCCATGAAAGAAAAATGGGGGTCACATTCGGGGTCGTCTGAGGACCAGCACCCGAAAACTCAGATCCTAAGGATCTGCCGATTCGATTTTCACCAACATTTATATGCATAGACAGTAGCCCAAGTGCTTTCGAACCGCGCAAGAAGCAAGTCTCTAGTTCGAACAGGGGGTCGGCGGCAGAGGTCAAAGAATATTTCACCCAATTAAAAAATAATTACCACCACGGTCTTATTCTCCTCGAGCGCTATCTCCAGAGTATAAAAGTTTTCTCGATAGGCTAAAATCGGCCCGAGTTACGTAGAGTTGAAAATTACGCAGATGAGTGTAAAAGGGGGAAATTTTTGCTAATGAAAAAAGAGCGATGAAAGTTCGATTCCGACAGACCGCCGAAGGAGACGCTTGCAGTAGAAGCGGTTTGCATGTATCTTTATTAGAACCGTCGTTACGCACACATGTGAAAAGCATAGAGAACAGCACAGTGCAGTTTTTACAGAAATGCACAGAATGACTTTTGATTTCTTTTTTTTTTAATGAAACGTTTTATCACCAGAATTAGTTGTTGGTAACTTTTGGTTATGGGGTTTCTTGAAGTTACAAGTATGCAGATGCTGACGAATGTTTTTGGTTGTATCAAAGAAGTTAATCCCCATAATGTGGCAGCTGAACCTTTTCTGATGTCATGCAGTGCTGTGCGCCATGCTCGACACCCAATAAATTGAGCATTTGTAATCCTAGCTGCATTGTGAACTGTGCTGTACCATTGTATGAACTGATGACATAAATGATGCACTACCTGTGCATGAAAAATATAACTACCCCGTTCTTTATCGTTTAAATGTACATACAAATTTCGTGAAGACCTTAAACTACAAGTACTGAATATTCTTTTATTCTTCACAAGCCAACGACAATTTAATAGGCATGAGAATAAATCTTACTAGTTTCATTTTAGACCTAGTAAGTATGTGAAAGAAGAGAGAAATTCTTGCCCCAGAATAATCAATCATACACTGCTCGACATTGAAAATGCAACACCAAGGAGTGGTCAGAAATTTATTCAAATTTTAGAGTAGACGCACGTCACTGAGTTATGCGAATGATGTGAAATGCGCAGCTCTCCGAAGCACGTGAAGTAAGATATAAGGGAAGGTACGTGCAGAATGGGCAATATTCGTGTCGTTATTTCTGTCAGACGAATTATTGAAGAAAGTTGTTTTTTGTCCCGGAGGATACGTGTAATAGGAGAGAATACCAAGCCGCTGTCAACGAAGACACTTAGAGCAGATAGACGATTTTACGAGGGCTATGGTGATCGGACTGAGAAAGGCGGCTTGGTCCTTACGTCAAATCACACCTGATACCCACATGGATGGGAGCACGGTGCATCGGCTATGGCGAACATGGTTGGAACAAGGGAATGTGGGAAGAAGGAGGGATGCAGGTGCAGCCAGAGTGACGTCAGCACGCGTGGATCGGCGTATCCGCCGACAAGCTGTTGTGGTTCCGCAAGTCACTTGTACCGCGATTTTGCAGCATATGCAAGATACCCTGGATGTTCCCGTGTCGACGAGAACCACTTGCCGTCGATTGATTGAACGTGGCCTTCACTCACAACGTCCGTTAAGAAGACTGCCATTGACCCCACAGCATAGCATAGACGCCAACGTTTAGAATGGTGCCGGACTGGAGCGATGTGGATGACAGAATGGCGAAACGTCGTGTTCTCAGATGAGTCATGCTTCTGTTTATCCAGTGACAGTCGCCGTAGACGTGTGTGGCGTCGACGTGGAGACAGATCTAAATCCGGCAGTAACTGTGGAACGCCCCACCGCGCGACAACGTGGCCTAACGTTTTGGGGCGCTATTGTCTACGATTCCAGGTCATCTCTTAATTCGTATTCAGGGCGCTATGACGGCCCAACGATACTTGGATAGTGTACTGTGGCCGGGGCAATTCTCTAACTTCAGAGGCTGCCTAATGCAATTTTTCAGCAAAAAAACGCCCGACCACACAGTGCTCGCATCTGCCAACATGCTCTGCAAGGTATACAGATTCTTCCCTGGCCACCGTACTCTCCTGACATGTCACCAATCGAACATGTGTGGGATGTGATTGGACGCCGTTTGCAGACTCCGCCCCTGCCTCGTTCACAAGACGAACTGTGGCAACTGTTTGAAAGGGAATGGAGAGCCATCCCTCAGGACACCATCCGCACTCTTATTTACTCTATGCCTATACGTGTTTCTTCGAGCATCGCTGTCCGCAGTGGTCCTACATCCTACTGAGCCGAGAGCCGGGACGTTCGCAAAGAGGGAAGACGTGCGATTTGGAGCTCCGCAATTAACAGCGTTAATTAGCAAAATTTTTGTCACAGTGTTCTAATTTTTGTTATTAAAGTGCGCGTGAATATTTACGGAGTAGCTTGATACAAGTTTTGTGTTTCTGCGTGTAGTGGTTCTTCAGTTGTTATCATTTTTGTGATTTGTGCTTTATGTAGATTATGCCAGCGTCCTTCATTGTGTTTCAACATTGTGCTGTGTTATGTAAGTGTATACGAGTGCTTCGAAAAATTTTCTAAGTCCAGAAATAGTGGTTAATTTACAAAAAATTATTATCTTTGGATTACCACGTCTTAGTGATCTGCACTCATCAAGGCCAAGGTAGGCAAATTTTGGACTGTCTATTAAACTGTGTATTATTCTGTTATATTAAGCGGCTCTTGTAATATCATCGTAGATTTATTTATAAATTTTGCGTGACCTTGACTTTTGTTCACTAACAATTTGCGTCAGCCATATTGCCATTTTGCACGCAACAACAACTCGTCCTTGAGGAAGGTCGAGGTAATACCCAGTTCAATAGCCCCTAGCAACAAGCACTTGGGTTTCCTTGTCTCTAACATAATAGCCTATCAATATTTGAGTGTTGTTATGTATTCGTGTGATTCTTAGTATGTTGAAATTTTAAATTTATGTGCACTTGTTAATTAATATTTTGTACTAATTGATTTAATTTCATCCCTCTTATTTTTCATTGTATTTAATTTTTGATACATGTTTTATATGTTGGTTCCCTAATGTTAACTCAATGGACTGATCCCAAATGTTCATATGCAAATAATTATGCTACAGTTTAGGTTGTTTTTTCTATTTATGTAAAAAGCCAGTAGCGGAAGATTTGTCGTACAATTTGTTAAAATTCAAATTTTTAAATTTTTAAATTTTGAAAAATTGTTTTTTCGGCTCTTTTCTGCATAACCATAACTGTTTGGGCTATTGGAATCAATGCTTTAATGTTCCTTGGTGTTCTCTTTCTCTGCCTGTAATACAAATTCACTGCAAGAACAGTGTTAGTGTGAGAAGTCTGTTTACAGGGTAACATCTGTTCCTTCAACATTATATGCCGCTGCTATACCACCTTTTGAGATTACCGTTTTCTTTTGATTAACCTAGTATTTTTAGTATAGCTTTTTGTGACTGTTAAATTACTATATGCATTATGGAAAAACTTGATACAGTTTCTTGTAACAGTGATCTAAACATCGAAACACTTCGAACTTCTACTGAATTGTCTTATCAAGAAAAAATTCTTGCTCTTCACGACGAGAGCGCCAGCATAGTTAAAACTATTCGAGGTGGTAAATATATACTGCCACAAGAATTAAGAAAACGCGTACTCTCTACTCTTGAAGCTCTACGAGATCTTTCTCTGAAAGAACACCTCTATAGATCTGAAGTTACTGACAGTGCTGTCAACACTGAACAAATTCCAAGACCGGATGTTATAGACAGTGCAGTCAATACTGACCAAACTCCTGCCAATAACGCAATAATTACCATAGACGAAAGGTCCTCCTTGGTTAACACTGCTATAACTATTCCACCCTTATTCCCTCAACAACCACCGACCTTTGCAAACGTCTTACGAGGCATAAATAAACCTAGTCTGCTTATCCACCCAAAGGATAAAACACGTTCAAGCGACTTACGTCGTGAATTGCAAGAAAAGGTACCACTTGGGAAAATTCCAGTGGTGGTTAATAGAATCCAGCCTGCTCCATAGGGTGGTCTAGAGGTCTTTTGTAATACCAAAGAAAATGTCAACAAACTCCAGGAATATATACAGAAGGCCGCAGTGCATGCAGAGGTCAAACAACGGCAAAAGCGACGTCCAAGATGTGCAATACATAACGTCCCGGAACGAATCAAACCGGAGGAGCTCATTGCAGAGCTTAGCGCCACGGCAGGAATTTCAGCCAACTCCTATAAGCCACTGTTTAGACTTAAAGAACGACTCCCTAATAGAGTCAAATGGATTTTGGAATGCACCTCAACCAGCTTTCCGGCCGCACTCAAAGTCAGAAGAATTTTCACAGCTTGGCAAGCACATAATGTCACGGAGTTCTTGGGAATTCGAAGATGCTATCATTGTCAACAATTTGGACACTCCCAGGACACGTGTAGAAGTAAAAAGATGTTCTGTGCCTTCTGCTCTGGACCCCACAGAGTTAGCGAGTGCGATACAGAATCACCAGCCTGTATCAACTGTGAAGATACCAACAACCGTTTCGGCACTCGCTACAACTCCCAACACCCGGCGTATCACCCGGACTGTCCAGTCTACCAGCGAGCAGCCCACAACGTCCGATGCAACACAGAATATTGATTTTTTTCCACTACAATCCACTCCCACGCATAATATAACTGAAATAAGTTCTACAATTTCTATTAATTCTTCACAAAGAATCTCAACGCAGCCAATTAAATGCCTACAAATTAATTTACAACATGCTAAGGCTGCCACTGCTCAAGCAACTCAGTATGCAATAGAATACGGAGCGGATATAATATTTGCACAGGAGCCGTACGTCCGGAATGGAGTCGCTATTGGCTTCCCGCTGCAATGGAAAATTTTTCAGAAAGAGGATAAGGACAATCCCCCACGTGCTATTATAATCTGTTGTAAGGCAGACTGGGCTCCCTCTATCATTTCTCTAACGCGGGACAATGTTGCAATACTTCTCGACGTTCAAAATCTAATCATGGTCATGGTTTCCCAATATTCTTCTCCAGCAGATGACCATAGTGATGTAAGACAATTCATGAGAGACACGTTACAACGCTTCCGCATCTCCAATATGATTTTTGCAGGGGACTACAATGCCCATAATACCACGTGGGGGTATTCAACAACGGATGATAAAGGTCGACAACTTGAAGATTTTATTTCTTCACATAACTTAATTATTCAGAACACCTCCGATGCACCTCCTTCATTTGACACCAACTATGCCCATGGATGGCCTGACCTTACAATTACAACAGCACAAGCAGCAGAATTAATACAAGATTGGAAAGTGGAGGACACTGTAAGTCTCTCGGATCATAAATTTATAACATTCAATATAGACAAGATTACTTCAATCCCTATCATTAAGCGTTACAATCTTCCAGGTCATAAAATAGCTCCTTTCGCTAGAAAAATGCGAACCCTCCTACAGGAAAAAGCAGAGCAACTACTGGAAGCACAAACCCAGGAGGATCTCGAGGACTTCTCGAGTTCTTTACAAACTGCCATACAGCAAGCCTGCAATGACTACCTTCCAACACGCAATGTCAAACGCTTGTGTGCAGTTAATTGGTGGAATGGACCCCTCCGTACACAACAACACAATTGCAGAGCACTTCATCGGAAGTTAAAACGGGCACGCAGACTCAATTTACAAGCAGATCGTTATCAAAGAGAACGAGCCTTATACAAGAAAATGATTATAGAGGCAAAACTTAACTCATGGAAACGCTTCTGTACGGACACTAAGGACGTTTACGGTATTCAGCACAAGATTGTGACTGGCAAACTATTTAAACCAGCCCAACTTCACGTCTCAACTTCCATCCAGAGCAACCCCGACATTACTGCGGGAACTCTTCAGCAGATCCTAGATAGAGTTTTCTGTCCTGACGTCTCTTCAGATGACACAGATTACCATCACTATGTCAGAAATCTCCCAACCCTCTTAATAGCTCCTCCGGACTTGAATTTCACGCGTAAAGAACTTCTACAAGTGCTTACACATCTCCCGCGAAAGAAAGTTCCGGGACCTGATGGTGTGGATTACACCATTGTCAAACTTATAATAAGATCGGCTCCAGACCTCTTTCTCAATTACTTTAATAAGCTTCTTTCTACCGGGACATTCCCTAAAATCTTCAAGATTGGCCAAGTAGTGCTCTTTCTTAAAAAGAATCGAAATCCCTCAGATCCTAGTTCTTTTCGACCTATTTGCCTGCTCTCGTCTATGGGCAAGGTGTTTGAAAAATTACTGATGAATAGGCTCCGCTCTCATCTGCACTGTAATAATGTCCTCAGTCCTCATCAGTATGGATTTCGCCCCGGCCTGTCAACCATCCATGCATTATTCGACATCAAGGAAGCTATCTTAGAAAATAAAAACAGCGGTTACCATACAGCTCTTACAAGCATTGATTTGAAAAGCGCGTTCGATAATCTATGGTGGCCCGCTATCAAGAAAGCACTCAGGGACGTCAATTGTCCTGAAAATTTATACAGAACACTAAGCCATTATCTCTCCGACCGACACTTAATAGCAATACACAATAACGGCATTGTGGAGCGTCAACAGACAAGGGGTTGCCCGCAAGGTTCCTGCGCGGGGCCCCATCTGTGGAATGTAACATTTAACAGCATCCTCACTGCCGCATGGCCTCAGCATACCAAAATCTTCGCATACGCTGATGATGCAGCTCTACTTGTCAGAGGACATACGCGTGAAAAACTTCAAGCAAATTGCAATGAAGTTTGTGCTCAATTTTATGCTCTTTGTTCTTCTTTAAAATTAGCAATTGCAGACAAGAAGTCAAGGGTTCTCTTGATTCCAAAAAAAGGAAGGTCACTGGCAAGACGACCAAGAATCGTAATAAACCAACAGCGAATTTCGATCGTCAAAGAGCTCAAGTAGCTGGGCCTACTCTTTGACGAGAAACTGACTTGGATTCCTCACATTTTAGATCTTAAAAAACGTACGGCCGTTATTGCCAAACAAATGAAGCATTTGCAAGGATACAAATGGGGTCTCAACCCTCATATTCAAAAGCTTCTCTACATGACGGTCACTGAAAAAATGGTCTCATATGCCGCTGCGATATGGGCCAACTCCATGCAGGCGCGAAAAATCAAACATCTGTCATCCATCCAAAAGCCATTTGCACTTAACATTACTCGTGCATATTGCACAACGGCCTCAGACGCAGTCAATGTTTTAGCCGGACTACTCCCCCTGCACATTCGTGTAGAAGAGGAAGCTTCCCGACAACTCGTCAAACAACTACGTAGGCCTGCAACTTTCGCAGAAGACATCTTCCTTCCTGAAGAGTATGAAGCACAAGCCCCCCACTTACACATCCACCCCTCGCAGAAGGGCGTCGGGGTGAGAATACGATTTAACCCAACATCTACTGATTCACATTTACATACAGAGATCTAAACTGATGGATCAAAAATTGATAACAACACAGGCAGTGCATTTATAGTTCTACAGGACCAATCAAATATTTATCAATGGAAAGGTCAGCTACGCACTAATAATAGTATATTTCAGGGAGAAGCAGTGGCAATTGCGCACGCAATACGTTACCTGCAAGAACAGCAGATTACACCTGCAGTGATAAAAACAGACAGCCAGTCTTCTTTATATGCTATCAACAACCCAGAACACTACTCCCCAATTATCCAGCAGATACAACAAGATCTGCGAGACCATCCGGAAATTCATATCTCACTGGAATGGATAAAGGCCCATGTCGGTCATTATGGCAATGAGCTTGCTGACAGATTGGCTAAGGAAGCTGCTAATGGACAGGCTAACGTTCAAACTAATATTCCATAGCCCATTTCCCACCTTAAAAGATCTCTTCGACTTAAGGCCATAGGTCAGTGGCAGGAAGAATGGGACTCGAGCCAAACGGGCCGCCGTACGCAATACCATCTTGCGTACGTTGACACAGCTCGAAATATTAACAATCCCAATCTCGTTAGATATATTACAGGACATGGGCCTTTTCCACAATACTATGCACGATTTGGCTTAAGTAATACTGAGCTCTGTTGCTGTGGAGATGTGGGTACTCCAGAACATTACCTCTCAGCATGCCCACTCACTGCTGGTTCACATATTCCTCTCCCAGATGCTAATCGTCAAGCATTTTGCAAATTTTTAATTAAACAGCGGTATCTGATCCGTCAAATTGTAAATATAATGGATAAACTATCCACATTAGGCTTGGACTTATGCCTAACTTCATAAGCGCACAACTGAATCCCAACCATATTCTGAAGGTACTACTGCATCCTGTTTTCTATACCAGAAATGTTTTAATTATCAATATGCATCAATATGCAGAAATGTTTTAATTATCAATATGCATCAATATGCAGAAATGTTTTAATTATCAATATGCACCAACCTGCTATTGAATGTATGCATCGAATCATGTACTGCCTAAACTTTAATCCTGCATCATTATATACAAACGTAGTTCAGGCATCAATCATCAAAATATTCCAATATATCCGTAATGGAAAAGTATCGCAATATTGGTACATATTTATCAGCATTCAAACGTAGTAACTATCTTATACATATTAAGGTCATGCAGAAGTGTTTAAGCACACCTATGGTGTAATAATGTACTCAATTAATGTATAACTACTTATATGCATTCTAGACTGTATTGGGTAATATGCATCTCATATAGTGTTAACTTTGGCAATGTGATTCTTCATCTGCTACTCTGTTTTTGCAGCTCTTAAGCTCTACAGCCTAGTACTCTTTCTGTATATTCTTAAAATTATGCAAAATGTTAAGCACACCTATGGCGTAATAGTCTACTCTTCCAGTACTTCATTTGTGAATTAAATTTTGTGTCTATCTAATGCTAATTTAGTATGTTTGCATACAGCATTTAAGTCAGATATGTATTTTCACACATTAAGTTATTTGAATTTGCACCCTGTATTGCGCATAGCAATCATACGTTTTGTTGCAACACTATTTACATCTTATGTATTTTTATATCTTGCCTTATGTACAGCATTAAGAATATTTTACATCTTTTCGAGGGGACAATTGCCTCGCATTCCTTACGTAAGTAAACATACTTACATCGTTTTATGTTAACCTAATCACAGAATTTTGTTGTATTATATCTATGACATCTCATAGTGTCTGAGTATCACACACCTGTATTGTATTAAAGATATTACTATATATGGCATTATATGCAAGATATGTATATATCATTATTCATCAATTTATCTTTAATATTTATCATATTATGTAAAATACCAATACTCTACTACTGCAACAATATTCGTTTATGTTGTTTATGCAACACCCAGTGTATATATTGTATATAGCATCTTATCTGATCTTTATTCTCATAGGCTTATTGTATTGTCACGAATTTCTTATCTTTCCTTCCAAATGTATATTCATTGAAATGACAATAGTATGTTCTGTAATGATTCTAGCACTTTGTCTACCCATACTGCATATTGTATTGTAACACCTACTACTGAAATGTGCTGTTTATACTATTGAAATGTAATAATTAATCTTTCAGTAATTTTCTCACTCGTATATCGTATGGTACTTATATTGTGTTATATAACTTGTATATAGTAATTTGAATGTCACTATGTACACTCTACCTTTGAATGTATTTACTCCAGAATATCAGTAACTTGTTAATCCAGATATGTATTTACTGTATTTTATGTTATAGTTCACATGAACAGCGCTGCTATAATCAATCAGTACGTAATATTGTAACCTGCACTTTATATGTTAACTGTATTGTATCATTTAGCTCATACTCTTTATATGTCATATAGGTCATACAAATTGTCCAACATATATCCGAACCCTCTAATATAACATCACTATTACGAATATCGTCTGGTCACATAACAATCTGTATATGTTATATTTATTTTTATATCCCCCCGAGATGTAATTACTCCTGCTATGTACATCGTCTCATGCTTTAACAGTAACACGACATAAATATGTACATGTTGTATAAATTTTTTAACTATAACATTGCAATCTCTTCTCATACAGTAGTCGCACCATGTAGTGGTTTGCAAGTTATTTAGCAGTTGACTTTCTTATACTCATGACTGTATATTCCATTATTGAGTTTTGCTCTATGTATTACACCCGTATTTCTGTATTGAACTAGTGTACTTTTATCTTATATGTCAAATAATATGGGCACGCGTTTTTTTTTGTATGCGTATTCATTTTGTACCTCTGGTATAGCATCACTTCTGAAAGTAGTATGGACGCACAACAGTCTGTAAATATTACATATGCTATATAGTTTATATCCTGTTCTTATAGATGTAATTATTCCTGCTATGTACATTGTACCATGCTTTATTTGTAATACTAGTTACCTATGTTAATGCTGTACTCTAGATAATGGTGGGCGTGGTGCTGTACTGATTAACCGCTATGGTAAAGGGACAGTGCCCACGTCCCCCGTCATTTATCACTTATCCTACTGAGCCGACGCCGTTCTCGCTCTGTATTCTGACTATTATTTTGAAACAAAGATCACTTATTGCTGCTTGCTGTCTCTGTCTTCTTTCCAAATTTCATCACTTTCTGACCACTCCTTCTCGGTGTTGCATTTTCAATGTCGAGCAGTTTATATTTTACATCTTTTTATGACCCTTTGCCCCCAAAACAGCATCTTAAAAAATCTAAAATACCCTGAGGAACATATTCTTCAGCTACAATTAAATATATTTCACCATCAAGGAACATAAAAATGAACATAAACGTTTGTTAAATAATACAATTTATTAATCAGAAAAGTAAACTAATTTTCAGGTGAACAACTGACATTTACACTATCAAATAAGATATTATACATACAATTGATATGCAAATATCAGGAAGTGATCAGATAATTTTGTAGTACTAAAACATACAAATATGAACACATACAAATAATGTTAAATATTTCTTTTTAAATGAAATGTTTCTAACTTTTTTGAAAAATAAAATGGTTTTTACTGTTTAAATGTTTTTAAGGCCACATTACCACTTAACATGCATATTAAGTTATTAATGCTTACATAAATTAAAACTAATTATTTTTCACATTTTATTCCTTTCTGCCTTTATTATGTACCATGTCTGAATGAGTTAAGGGTAAATATTAAATACATAATTTTAACAAATGACAAGTTTTTCAATGTAATTATTTTACGCATATTGCTTCAAAATGATACTTTCCCAACTCAAATGAGTTACACAAAAATGTAGTATTCTTATTTAAAAATCCTAATGTAAACCCCCCCCCCCAAAAAAAAGAAACTGAAAAGCAAACAATAATTCATCTCCTCATTTTCATGTATTAATTGATGATAAAATTCAGCGCAACTCTTTCAGCGTTAAGATTAATTTATCAGATTATAATGATTGTGTCTTTTATGTTTGTCAGAATACATATAACATTTCCTGCTAAGATGCACAAGATAGTAAAAATGCCACTAGCTATTAATATGATTATACCAGCACTTTAGAGATTTTTATTATAATGCATAAATAATAAGAAATCTCTTTATGATAAAGAAATTATTTATAATTTAATATAAAACATTAAATTAGGAAGTTATAATTTATATACATCAATAGCTTTATATGATTCATATGAAATACATAAAATAATATATCATAGCATATATTATAATTGTATAAATTAAAAAGTAATAAAAATACATTGATAATATATATAGCTGCACAATTTCAGGACATTTTTAAGTATGATAAACTTTTAAAAAGCAAAAATCAGATGACATACATAGAAAATTAACAATAATATAAATGATACACACGGGGATATTTTTTTTTAAATCTCCCATATAATTCATGGAACATAAAAAATAGCTGCAAACATTTAAGCAAAAATATCATGAACATTGTTAAATAAAAAAAAAATACACAAAATTATTATTTCTTGCAAAAAAATAATTCTTTAATTTAGCTTTCATGGTTACATAGCAAATAAGACGTATTGCACCCACACTGATTCCAGAAATTTCCTAAATTTTCACTTCTAATAAATAACTATTAATTACTGTTAATACGTCAATACTATAAAAATAATAGCTGGGAAATAAATGCAAAAGCAGCCTTAGGATATAATTTTGCCTGCAATAATTTGATATGTATGCCTTTTAACTCATATTTTCAATACTATGCATTAAAAAGTAATGATAGAATAATAAAAACAAATGCTTGGTTGGCTACTTATGATGACACGACGGAATGCTTGAATAAAAAACAATTAAAATTGGCAGTGGTGATAATGTATGCAAGGTCCCTATAAAGGGTATCTGATTTTGCTCCTAAAACAACAGAATCATTAATAATCAGCATGTCATTTGTGAATTTCATATTTAAAGCACTCCATTTGGTAGAAGGGGGATGCAAAATTAATATTTCTGAAGTTTAGTGAAATAATTAACAAACTAATAGTCAAATATATAGCACAATTTTTGCTTATTACAATTTTCAAACATGTTGGGAGTGCTAACAGCATAAAAAAACTCACAGGAGAAACATATTTTACAATTATTTACATCTTTAAAAAAAGAAGCTCACATATAATGCAAACAGTTTTATGATTCCTCTCACTCATTGCCTATTGTGACAGTAATCTGAAAATGCTGACATTGCTTGCTATGAAGGCTAACTGACCTAAAGGCAACATTTAGTCTTGGGTCAAACGTATTTAATAAAAATTACATAACACTAAACTACAATACTGTACATAAAATATCTACCAAAATAATAGTATGATGTAAATAAATATGGCTGGATAATTCCTCTAGAAACAATACTTTTAGCTTCATGTTTCAGCACTCTTGCTCAGTCTAGTTAAAAAAAATGTTCCAAAAACACTTTTTAAAGCAGTCCCTAAACCCTGAAAAATAAAGATTATACAAGGATTACAATGCATATAAGTTTAAATTTAGAGAATTATACAATACGTTCATAATTAAAAACACATTATGGAATTCAGTCTGTTTCCAAGGTAATAATTACCTAACAATAATATTAAACTCTTCTTTAAAATAATGAATTTGCACGAGATTAAATGCAATGTTCTCATTTTCATTTAGTAGTGATGAAATGCACAATAACAGTTGCATTACAGCTTTTAATTTTGCTAATAAGGGCAAAAACCATATACGTGAAATTTCTCACACAATCCATACAGCTTCTGCTTCAGTTAAAAAATTCAATTTATTTTAAACAGTCAATAATGTTGGTTCAAAATACAATTTTTCTGAAATATGTTAAGAGAAATTAAAAGATAAATAAAAATAATAAATAAATAAGTAATCAGCGTTATCTATTTTAAGGTTTAAAAAAATTTTGCATAAATATACTGATCCAGATACTTTAAGGCAGCACAAATGATAATACAATCTAAGAAAAAAAAAGACAGCTCAAATAAAAATGTAATAGACTAAAAGGACACTACATAAAGTCCAGAAAAGAGCTAGAAACTAACACATTTCTAATATACCATTAAACAATAACTACTAATATCCTACTAAACAAAAAGCTTAGAAAATAAGCAGCTAAACTTAACACTTGATTAAAACAAGCTAAATGCAATATTACGTTAGCATTAATTTCAACATAAAAAAGTCTTGTACCATCTTAAGGAATCCAAAGCAGTGAACATGCGTACACCATATTTTTTAAATTTTGCTTCTGAAAACATTTAATCTCTATCCCGAAACTGATATCAATATAAAACTGCTTTTTAAATGGACCAAGGATTTTTAACGATAAAATATCTGACAAATTTATCATCTAACATTTAAACCCCATGTGATAGATGCCCATGCTTCAGAAAATAAAAAACTAGCAGATCTCATTTTTAAAAATAACTCAACTAATCTGACCAGAAAGTAATTATGTTATTGAATTTTCATGCAGTCCACTAAAATATTTAATTTTTTCAACATAACTGGCTGGTTTACTTTTTTTTGAGCTGAAAATTAAATAAGTATGAAAAATTTAATTTTATACAGACTACTGATATAATTAATTCTCTCTTTTCGTCATTGAAAATGACCTTGTTCTGAAGATGACTTTTTGATAACTATGCTCATAATTGGAAACAACAGTGTATTGTTCTTATGTTAACAGTTCATAAACCAAAGCAGCCAAACCAATAATGAAATAACCAACGTAGTTGGGAGAAACTAGAAACTTTATTGCAGCCTCACACAAACCCGTTTTTACAAATGAAGAGGGAAAACAGCTATGGGTAACTCATAAACATCCCACAGCACCAATATCACTAATTTTATTTAATTAAAGCAGCCTAGGGTAAATGGTGATCATAAATTCGCAACATCTTCAAAGTTGAAAATATTACTGAGCAAAAGCTAAAACTGCTGAATACTTAAAACTCAACTATGATTTAAAAACTAAATCTCAGCTCCCTGCAAAACACTATTCATGCTCTAACAAAAGGGGGAAGCAAAAGTGAAACCTGACCCTACCAGCATTCTGGTAAAACCGATTTCAGGCTTCTGAAAATCTGTTTTATAGAAATTTTTGTTAAATGCTGTCAAAAATTATTGTACTTTTTAAAAATGTTTCTGAATTGTATTGGGCTGCCATCACAAACTAATGCCAGACAGTTATGCCTAGGTCTAGCATAGAATTTAAAAAAACAGAAAAAGAAACTTCCAAAGCATTGCCAGTTTAAAGATAAAAATTTGACAAAAAAGCCCAGAAGACTTATGTACTCCACAGCTCTACTACCACTAGCACTAGTCACAATAATTCTAATGCATATGTATACAAAATTACAGACTACAAATAACGTAATTAAATACATAAAAATACAATTTATATCAGAAAATTAATTGACACGATATATACAGTAAAATGCGAACACACAAAAATAAGGTTAAATAAATAAAAAATATACAAAATTAGAAAAAATATTATGCAATAAAACATAAATTATCATTAATATTCACAGATGCAGGACTAAGTTAAATAATGCTTTTCCTAACAGAAATTCTTCAGAATAAGCCGATTAATAGTAGAAGTCTCTCGCATAAAAAAATGCAATCTATTTCAATATATTTGTTTCGTTATGTGAATATGAATTTCTCACAGACTACCATGAGCTATAGTGCTATGAAAATAATTTTAATGCATTACCAAGGTTGCTCTAAAATTACAAACATCCCAAAAAAGTTTACGAGAATATTATATACATCCCAAATGTCAGAAATTTACTATTCATCAGTTGTAAAAACATCAGTTGCAGGTACACAATCTTAGAGATTTTTCAGTTCACTTCCACATGCGTCTTTCCTCTCCTTCAGTGGAACAGTGTTCGAGACACCAGGGTGCCAGAGCAAAAGGCTCTACCCCTTGTAGAACAACTAATGTTTACAAAAAGTAGCATAATATTAACTTACGGTAAATATCAAGTTTTTTTTTAAATTACAATTTAATATCCTGTAAAAAATTTGACGCTTGTCTAGGCGATAAGTAATCTATAGCTAGGATTAATCTAAGTGTGTTAGGGAAAGCTGAGTTAATCTATGAGATTCAGGAGCCGTTGAACTGGTGACTTGTGACACATGATAAGGCAGTATGTAAATAACGGCAGTCTGAATCCATAAACAATATATACAATACAAACAAGTACATAAAGCATGGAATATGAGAGAGAACACAAGCAGAAACAAGATATGAAAATGGGAACAGTTATATTATCCAGATATTTAATTGGGCCATTGGCTTGTCAACATTATTTAATTTGCTGCTGTCATTCATGAAATTTTTTGGCAAGTTTATAATAGTGTGTTCTCAGCAGCTTGACCCCTAGTTCTACACGAATTCTGTTACTGCGAATATACCATTCAACACAAATAATTTGTCGTAACACACTGTTTTGACAGACTTGCAGTCTTTTTCTGTTAGTCTTTTTTGTATATGCCCAAACTGGACTTGTATAACAGAGCAATGATCTGAGAATGGACTTGTAAATGAGTTACTTGTTGTCTATAGATAACACACTGTTTCGAGCAATTAAAGGGTATAGTTTTGCTTAACACACTGTTTCGAGCAATTAAGTGGTATAGTTTTGCTTTATGAACTCGAAATTTCTGAATAATAGCTGTAATGTGTGGGGACCATGTAAGAGTTTTATTGAGGATCACCCCAAGGTAAAGAACTTGCTTGGCCCAGGGAATTGAAGCGCCATTAAACTGTAGATTCTTATTGAATTTTGTCTTCTTGGTGAACAAGAGAGCCTTGGTCTTCTCCATTTGGATTTTCCATTGGGTAAGCCAAGTCTATGGCATGTGTATGTAGTTTTGTAATCATTGGAGAACTGGACCTCTGAATGTGCTTTGTGCGAGGATAACTGTGTCACCTGCATGCACACCTAATGTTGTGTCATGCATGAAAGGTATGTCGTTCACGTAAAAGTTAAAAAGTGTGTGCCCAAGTAAAGATCCTTGTGGGACAGCCACGATGGCATGGCTAGTGGAGTTTGTTCCAGCAACATGAACGACAAAATATCTACCTATCAGACAGGAATTAATAATGTTTGTGATGTAGTCTGGGAAACCCAGAATGTGTAGTTTGTAGATGAGGACATACAGCCAAACTCGATCAAAAGCCTTGGCAATATCTAAGAATAATCCACCAGTAACCTTATGAGCAGCCATCCCCTCCGAGATGGTCTCCACGACACGGTACAGCTGGTTGGTTGTTGAGAGATGTCTCCTAAATCCAAATTGATGCGAGATAAAAATATTGTTTACATCCAAGTAGTCAGTGGTTCTTTTTAAGATGACAGCTTCACAGATCTTGCTAATAGATGAGAGAAGGCTAAAAAGTCTGTATGACTCCGGCTATGAGGCAGCCTTGTCAGGCTTTAGTATAGGAATGATCTTGGCAGTTTTCCAAGGATTCCAAGTGTTGCCAGGTCAGGATGATGTTGAATATTTTGGTGAGTATGAAGATTGTCTTGAGTGGAAGTCTTTCAATCATGCAGTTTGTAATGGCGTCAAGACCAGGGGTCTTCTTTGCCTTTAACTTTTTTTATGGCGGCATAGACGTCTGACGGTAAGGCTGGAATTATGTTGTCCGTGCATGGGTTTGTTGAGAAGGTGGAGTGAAGCTGATGAACAAGGTTTTCTGTGGTAGTGTTGTTAATGTTGTTTGTGCGAAACTGAGATTCCAGATGCTGAGTTAAAAGTTCTGCTTTCTCAATTTCAGTGCAGTGGATCCTTTGAGGGCCTTTAAGAGGTGGAATATTATTGTAGCATTTCATATACCATTTTATAACATTCCACAGTGAATTATCATCTGTGGAAAATGCAGTGAGGTATCTGGTTCAGCTGAGTTGTGTTTGGGTATTTAAAACAGACTTAACAGCATCGTAGATTTGATTAAATCTGTGCTTGTCTTTCCGATAACGGGTCCTTTGGAAGTGTCTTCTAGCTGTGCTGAGTTGTTTGATGAGCTATTTTAACTCTCTGCTTCTGTAAACGGGTCTGTATGGAACCTCCTTCTGTGCTTCGGAGTGAGTAGCGATGATAGAAGTGGTGAATATCTGAATCAAACTATCAATCTCATTCCTTGAATGTGCTGTGGGTATCGTGTACTGTATGTTGTTTAGAGCTTTAGCAGACATTTGCCAGTCAGTAGTAAAGGCTCTAGTGCATGGTGGGGTACAACTGCTGATGTCCAGAATCATTCTGTCCAGATTATGGTCAAAGGAGAGTTCATCTAGCACAGAACACACCCAGCGGAACGCTGGTGTTTCTGAGCAGGAAGAAATTAATGATTCCTGATGAACGGGCAGCACACCTTATTGGGGTTTGTGGAGCTGCTATGTGCAAATTTGAAGAGTTAGTTAAGTTGAAAATTACACGTCCTGTGTTGTTTGAATTATAGCAGTTCCATGTAAAGTGTCCAGCGTTTAGGTCTCCGCAATATGTTGAGCATGTTGAATCTGTAAATTTTCGTGAACCTTGTAAAGAAAGATTATTGAATTCGGTCATGCAAATGAAATTGTATGCTAACTGTCGGGACAAATCACACTGATTCAGACTGTTGTGTTATTGTGAGAGCAGAAAACTGTACATCTAATGAAGTTAAAAAGCTCTTTAAAGCTGAAATCCGTCCTCGGAAACATAAAATTGGAATTAGCAATATTCGAACAATTAATAACAATAAAGTAATGGTGAAATGTGCTTTGAAATATGATAAAGAAAAACTTTTATGCTTTGCAAGAAGACTCATCTATTTTGAATCCCTCCATTCCAAGGCGAAAATATCCTACACTCTTACTTAAAAATGTGCCAAACAGCATTAGAAATGATGAACTCTTTAAAATTACTAAAGAATTCTGAAATTAATGTGAGTGAAGAAAATTGGAAAGATATTAAAGATCGCTTTACTTTAAAAAAGTTTCAACATCCTGTTGTGTGCAAGTGTATACTAAATTTGGGGTGTGTTAAAGTGATGTGGAATATATTTAAAACTAAAGATTTTGTTGTTTTAAGCAGATGTTTTAAACGTTTAGGTTACCACAGCAATCTTGATTGCAGAAATCCCTTTGCTTGTTATTACTGTTCTGGTGAGCACAAGAGTTCAGAATGCAATAAAAAAGAAGTGCAAGTGTGTGTTAATTGCATAAGATTAATAAGAAAAACCCCGAAAAATACAGCTAAGAAAGTTGATATAAATAATAAGCCATTTTATTTAACTTGGCCCAGCCCTGCATTTATGATGAATCTTGCAGCTTCAAAAATTTATTATGGGTCCAACAATTCATTTGTTTCTTTTGTACAAATAAATTTGCACAAATGGAAAGTTGCTACTCAGCAACTTATTTTATATATGGAGGCAAGTGATATTGATGTTGCACTGAATGAGGAAGCATATTTTAATAAAGATGTTCTTCTTGGCTGTCCAATAAAATTTAAGTTTACTACGATTCTGAAGCAGAAGTTGTCACATCTGCTGTTATTATTCATAACCAGAATTTTTCTCCTTTTTCGGACTTAAATCACACAGTTTATAATACTGTTGTTTAGATATAAAAATTAATACATCTGACCTGACTATTTGTTCTGCTTATTTTGAGCCACAAACTAATATTATTTCTGCAAGATTCATCATAAATGCATGGCTGGGGCAAGTTCCATAAAATGGCTTATTATTTACATCAACAAGAATTATTAAAAATTTCACGTATTTTAACAATTAAGAAACCATGCAATTTTTTATGTGGTATGGATTCGAATTACAAATCAGCAACTTGGCATGATGCTACAGGAATGAAGCTTAGCGATTTTATTAGTGTGAATAATTTATTTCTAATTAATGAAAATCTCGGATCTACTTTCTGTTCCACGCATGGCTCGAGTTATGTTGACCTCACGCTTTGTAGCTTGGGATTGCTGCCATACGTTCAAGGTTGGGATATCTCTGAGGAAGATTCTCTTTCTGACTATAAAATGATTATCTTTGAACTTGTTTTATGTCGTCCGATTATATCTTCTAAGTAGTGTCCTTTTAATTTAAAAAGAGAAAATGGGTATTTATTTACAAAACTTTGTAAGAGAGAACTGTGTGACTTGAATATCCTTCTTAACAGTTGCTTTGATTGTATTGCATTAGAAAATGTAAATAGACTTTCTACCATTATTTTTAATTGTGCTTCATTTTCAATTACGATACAAAAAAGTATGAAGAGTGGTGTTCCTTGGTGGTCTAAGGAAATTGATTGTTATAGAAAGCATGTAAATGCTGCTAGGTATAGATTCTAGAGAGAAAGAAACAGTGTTCTTAAAGATATATATAAAATGAACTATTTTGAGTTGCGACATAATTATAAAGCTAAATTAGCTAATGCCAAGCTTGACTTGTGGAAAAATTTTCTCTCTACTATTATGTTCACAATGTCTGGAAATATATATATAAGTATGGGGGTGAAGACCAATTTTGCAAAAAGGATTGAGATTTCAGGAATTAAACTCCCAGATGGCAATGTTACTTCGAGTTTCAGTGATACAATTGTTGCTATAATGACAAAGAATTTTCCAAGAGATAATGCACGTGATGACAGAAATTCTCATAAAAGTACATGTACTGAGTTTGAGGGACTTTATATTTCCTTTATGGACTGTCAGTTCTCTACTTCAGAAGGTAACACTGCTATTAAAAATCTAAAGAACAAATCACCCGGGCTAGACTCTCTTGCCAATGAAATTGTAAAGCACTTTCATATCGTGGATTTCACTTTTTTGCACTCGCTTTTCAACCTTTGTTTACAATTAGGAATTTTTCCAGCACAATGGACAATGGATAAGGTTGTTTTGATTCCTAAAACTTTAGATAGAACTCCCTATCTTGATAATATTAGAAGCATTAGTCTTTTGCCTACTTTGCAAAAATGTCTTGAAACTCTCTTCATTAACAGATTAAATTGGTATTCGAGACAGAAATATTTTTATAATGATTCTCAGTTCGGGTTTACTCCTCAGAAGTCTGCTGAAGACAACATTATTCATCTTTGTAATATCTTGCAGTATGGAAAGAAAGTACATTTTACTACAGCTCTTATTTTCCTGGATTTCAAAGGGGCTTTTGATAATGCTTGGTGGCTATCTATCTTAAAAATTCTAAAAGATGCTGGTATACCACATAATATTTATAACCTGCTTAAAAGCTTCTTGAACGGGAGGACCACTGAGCTTCAGAGCTTGGGTCCGAAGCTAAGGCTTATTCTCTAGAAAAAGGCTATCCTCCAGGCTCTGTGCCTGGACCTACTCTTTGGAACATAAAAATAAATGATCTTTTAAGTCATTTCGACAGTTGTTTAAAAATTGCATTTGCAGACGACTTACTTTTAATTTTCCAAGGAAAGACTTTGAATAACAGACTTTTGAGAGTACAAGAAGTGCTAGATTTTGCCTCCAGTTGGGCAATTTCTCATAAACTCACCTTCAAACGTAAAGTTATGATTGTTCCCAGAAAGTTTAATGAACAAAATATTGCTTCTTTGATACTCGATGATTCTCTGTTGGAATCTGTAGAAAATGCTAACTACCTTGGTGTCATTCTTGATCAAAAATTAACATGGAAAAAGCACACCGAATTCCTTCCTACCAAATGTCAAAAAATTATGAATGGCTTTCATCGAATTGCCAAAAATACTTTTGGAGTAAGCTATGATGTTAAGAAACTGACGAATATGCAGTGTATCGTACCTCTCGTTTTGTATGGCTGTCGTGCTTGAGACATATTCTTGCAAAGATGGTTAGCAAGAGAAATTTGAGGAGCCTAGTGATTTCAAAATTGAATATAAGAATAATATTTTCGAAGCATTGGCAACTGATACTATGGAAGACAGCATAAACGGAAATGTCCCCTTCCCTGATCTTCCCCATCCAGCTACTTTAGAGCCCAAAAAATTTCTGTGATTACAAAGAGACTACGGAAATGAGTTTTCATATGGTTTTCTTTACAGATGGCAGCATGATGAACAACAAGGTTGGCCTTGCATTGGTTCTTTTTGAAGGCCATTCTAAGGTTTGTTATTTTAAACACTGCATACAGAATGAATGTACAGTTTTTCAAGCAAAACTTCTGTGCATTTATCTTGCCGTCAAATGGATCGAGAATAATGGGACTACATCCTCGAGGTATCTTAATTTTTCTGATTCTCTTTCTTTACCTTTTGAACAGTATTACCAGCAGCAACAAATTAGTTATCAAAAACCTATTAACTGTCAGTTCACTTAAAAACAGGAGAATTGATATCCACTTTGCTTATGTGCATGATCATCACGGTTTTTATTGAAAGGAAAGAACTGATTTCTTAGCTAAAGAAGCCTTAAATTTACCACTTGATATCAACATTAGCATTCCAAAGACCTATTAGAGGTCCTTTCATTATAAAAAGCTTTTAGCTAAGTGGAATGAGGAATATATTTCATCCTGTAATGCTAAGGTCACCAAAAAGTTCTTTCCTTCTATTTACCATACTCTACATTCTGAGTCTTCCCTCTCTATTGATTTTAAAGTTTCTCAGTTTTTATCTGGTCACGGTGAATTTGCAAGTTACCTGTTTCATTTCAATCCAAGATCAAACAATTTATGTGAATGTTCAAAAAGAACATTTGGAACATTTGCTTTTCTCATGCCCTACATTTGAAGGCTCTAGATTATGCATTCAGAACAATTTGAAAATGTTCACAGTGACTTAGCCAGTGAACTTATCTGATTTCATGAAGTTCAGACTGCTGTTCTCCACTTTTGTTCATTTTATTTATGAATGCAGCTTTTAATGTCTTAGTTAACTTACTTCTGTAAGCTCTGTATTGTACATCTGTAGTCATTGTATGGGGTGATCGTATGTTTTCAAATAATAATAATAATATAAAAATACAAAAGAAATTTAGCTCTACATTTAATGTGTTAATAATATGTTGTAATGCTAGCACATGGTTTTTTACACCAGATCCAGTTTCTTATTTGTTATGTGAGATATCTATTCTATTCAGTACTGTCTATGGAATGGTAAACCAATGGGATGTGACAAAAAATAGGGCACTGCATTATTTGAGGAATTTAGGTGCTTATTATCAGCAAAGTCATCTGCTGCCTATTTTCTAAACTTACTGTCCACTGAGACAGATAATGAACTCACTGTGGTATGTGAGGAATCGTAAAATTCATGAAGAGCTACGCATTGAGCACCTCAAATTTTATTACTGTCGCACAGCTTGTAAATTTTATGAAGATCAAAAACAAATTAATAATCCGGTTATCAGGATATATAAGGTTGATGACCCCACCTTCAGTAAGTAGCCTATGGCCATTCTTAGTAATCAGCTGGTTTAATTTCTTATTGATTCAGTGCTCTGTGTTTGTGCTTCTCTAATGTATGTAGTCATATGTTCTGCACTTCCATATGTTTTTGCGTGTTATGTATTTTAATGTACGTTTAATATTGTCACTGCACACCATGGGATTCATATTTGTTTCTTTTGTTTGCATTTGTTCACTCCAAATGTGCTAGGTTTGTCACCTGCTCGACAGCCCCGTTAGCTTTTTCAGTTGACATTTGCAAGTGCCTGGAACTTGAATCTTTGTATGTACTATTCTTTCCAAAAATTTCCCACGAGTTAAAGAAAAATTGAAAAAAGCTATTTACATATTTATACGATAATTTTATTTCAATTATTGTATTTTGTATTCCTTTGAAATTACATATTCTATTCGATTAGGGGTAGGGTCCTTGACCCAGGCACCCTGGTGCAACAACACTCTCTCGCGTACATTTTCTAAACTGTTTCCCTTGTGAGCAACAATCATAGTTAGCCCTGCCCTTTTGTCTGAAAGGTAGTGACTGTGCACCACCTGCAGAGTAGCATTCGCCACTTAGTGCAAAGTTTGCTATTCGCCTGTATGTTTTTGTTTGGTGCACACTTATGTTGACTGTAATTATGCAATTTTCATCTTTTTAAACTAGTTTCATTAAAACAGCTGTTTGCTTAAGTCTGTGTGAGCTATATTTGCAACTTTCAATTTTAGTGAATATGGTTGGCTAGTTTGACAAAAATATGAAAACTGCAAGATAAAAGTAATAGAGAATTTCAAACTTGTGGATAGAAATAGGGCATGATGAATAAAGATGATAAAGCATCGTGCGTTTTATATTCTGGAATAGTGGTATGTTTACACATTATCTACAAAACGGCATTATGAAATGAATCACAAATTTCTTCACCAAAAAAGCAAATCAGAACAAAAGGAATTCATTGCACGTGAGAAATAACAGTCAACTGTAAGAGAAAAGTGAGAAAACAGAAAGTGTGATTAAATACATTAGCAAGGATTATCATACGAGCACTGGAAGTTTTTTTGGCTGCAAATGTCATTGCCCGGCATGGTAAAATTTTTGGCGAGGAAGAATTTTTTTAAAAGAACATGGTTAGCAAGCACTCCATCATTTTTGAAGATTTTGAAATAAATATAAAATAAATCAGTGCATTAGAGATAGCCCTTTATTTAGAAATGCAGTAAAAGACAGAATACTACAACTGGGGGGAAAATGTAAAAGGACAACAGAAAAATGACATCAAGTACTTTCCTTCTGTCTTGAGGAAAGTACAGACGGAATTAAATCTGCTCATTTAGCTGTTTTTGTTCGATATTGTGTTGAAAATGACATCAAAGACTTAATTTTGATAACACTGTTGCCAACAACTACTAAGAGCACAGATATTTGTACAGCTGTTACTAATTCACTTGCTGAGTAAGAAATAGGTTTAAGTAAAATTGTCTCAAGAACAACTGATGCTGCTCCCAGTATGGTGGGCTAAAATAGTGGTTTTATCACTTTGCTTCAAACACACATAGGACATTAAACCTCATATCACCACAAAACTTTAAACAAAGGTTTGATGCTTTGTTGTATGAAATAATTTTGGTGTACAATGGCTTATTGATGATATTTGCTAATTGAACTGCAGTGACGTACTTCAAAGCTTTGTTGACTCCTATTGGAAGAAATGAACTGTTTTTACAGAAAGATGGGAAAAACTCAAAAATATTCACAATTGCTGGATATTATGTGGCCTGCAAAACTTACGTTTTTTATGGCCATTCACCAGCATTTCAGAAATTTAAATATAAAGTTTCAAGGCACAAAAAAAAAAAAACAGTTATCGTCACGGTAGATCATATCCATGCTTTTGAGGCTAAACTGAACATTTTCAGCGAAGACATTGTTTCCAAAAATTATAAATTATCTCCCGAACTTAAAAAACATTGCCGCGGATTCACATGAAAAACCAGACCAAGCAAAAGTCACTGAAGAGTTTACTTTGGTAATAAATTCTTCAACCAAAGCATTTTCATCACAGTTTTCCATTATCACAAACACTCAAATTTATCACATCTTGATGTGACACCCCTTAATAAACTTGTCTAAGTTTCATAGGTTGGAAATTGAAGAAACTGAAATGCAGCTAATTGATTTCCAGTCTAATTCAATATGAACTCAAAAAGTTCTCAAAATAAGGGAGGAGTTAGAATTAAAGAAATTAGAAAGACCATCAGGTACTACGAGCAAAAATGCCAATACTCAAATTATGGAAATGCGAAATTCAATTCCAGACACAATAAGCTGTTCAAAGAGTCTGGTGTTTGTTGATTTGACAATTTACATTTACCTATGTCTCTGAGTCACTATTTTCAGAAATGAATAACACTAAAGATTTGCTTAGAACTGTTTGTCAGATGACTCCAGTTCAGCTTTGCTAAAAATACCAAAATATGAAGCTAATTTAAATTATTTGGCATCTAATTTCCAACAGCAGAAGTTGCACTAATTTTTTTCTTCATTAAATAGACATTTAAATCCTTAATGTTATAATTGCTGTACAAATATCTGCTTCTGGTTGCAAATAAAGAGTATTAATGTGAAAGTATTTAGTTTTTACTTTTCTCCCTCACTAATCACTAGGTTAACATTGTATTTTGACATAGCAAGGCCACATTAAATATTTCTTTCAAAAAACTAGCATGTAGATGTATAAAGGTTCGCCATCCTGGGCTACAATATGAACACCTTATTTAAAAATTACTTTAAATACAGAACATCAGTGGACTATTTGATTACAAAAGTGGATTAAAATTTGAGAAAGTTGAATTAAAATTTGAGTTGAAATGTTTATTGAAAAATTAACATTGCACTTTAAGAAGTTAAATATTCTGAGATGTCATACTACTCCTACAGATTACAGTAACAATAAAAATCACAAAATATGCAGATTTATATTTAAATCCATATTAAGGAAACCAGAGACAAGAGGTAAATATCCACTTAAACCTTTATATACTGATTCTTCATGTGTAAAATTAGTCCGGAAAATGCCACACATACAATAAAACCATCAAAAGAAAACTGCTTCAAATGCTTTGTCATGGCAGCATAGGCAAAATCAGTCAGCACCCAGTGCAAATATTTCAGACTAAGTTTTACAAGGGAATTAAATCCACAAGAAAAAGCACTAAATGTTGTTATTTTTGTCTTTCTTTGTATTCTCAGGGCATTTTACAATATTACTATCTTCAGGACCTGATTAATAAAGTCTTAGAGCCTAAGTACAGCACTTATGAAATTCCCAATGTTCACTTTCCCTGTTTTCATTGCAGAAAAACTGGATTACGAGACAGAATGAATTA
>KK114834.1:691435-775602 GCA_000611955.2 Stegodyphus mimosarum | reverse complement strand
TAATGGATTATTGAGTATATTATCTCCTTTGAGAAAGGTAGTAGTAATTTAGTTAAATGAACTAACTTATAAGCATTTTTAAAAATTAATCGTGAATTTTTTTTAATTGAACCATCACATATGAATCATGAATTAACTGAAAATGGAAACTTTTAAAAAATTAGTAATGAACAAACCAAGTAATTATCGGCATTGACCAAAAATTGGTTGACTTTCAAGGGGAACAAACCAATCCCCGATCAATTAACAATAATTAATAAACACGAAGGTGTTTCATCTTTTACTCAAGTGAGAATTATGCTGCCAAACAGGTATTTAGTAACCTGAGTTTAAGCCAAGTAGGTACATTTTAAGTAAGAGGAATTTAAGTACTATATTTAATTCATTATCAAAAGGGCAGTTCTTTTAAGCTAAAATTTTTTTTTAATATTGTATGGCAGAGAAGCAGCATTATTTTCTTACTTGAGAAAAGTGTCCCTCGACACTTTCACTTTTAATCATGTTAATTCCAAGTAATCTTTATAAACATAATAAACAGAATGCAATCTTTGCAAAAAATTTTAAGTGTGAAACATGAAGAAAAGTTGAAAAACTATTTACCCGAAGGTACAGTAAAATGTATAAAAGGAAATGTACATAATATACACAAATGGTCAAAAGATGAATTAATTAACTTAATGCTGGGAAGTGTTAAAATTGAGATATGTCTGTTATTGTCTTTGTTTCCAGAATGGAATTTGAATTTCGAACCAGGATGGAGAGAGGAGGGATGAGAATGAGTTAGTGTCAGTCACAGACTTTAAGAATCTATTTTTAGAATGTGGGAAGGAAATAGTTGTGGAACTCCCCACAAAAGCCGTTTGTTGAAATTTTGACTTTATACTGACCAGACAAAGGCAATTAATTCATTTGTAGCTAATTGTCATACCTGAAAGGTGAAAAAATACACGTAATCTTTACTGCTCACGAGCTGTTAAGCAGACTGAGAAAATTTGGAATTAGGCCCATTTTTAGTAACAGCTATAAAGAAAATGATTTTTACATTATATACAGTAACTTCAGTAATTACACTATTTGCAAATCCTTTAACTGATAGTCATCCTATGTATACCACCTTTTCAGGTTTAGGAATAAATTTTCATACCCTTATCAGCTATAGAGTACTTAACTCTTGCTCTTTTAAGATAATGATTAATAAAGTTATTATGTACCTGATTATTTTTGTGAATTTTAATAAGTAGCCCAATTTTGTGTTGTAGATTTACTGTATCTGCCCAAATGCTTTAAAGCATTGTATTTGATTTAATATAGTATTACTAATAACTTTCTTGGAAAGTTGGAAGTCTAATTTATTAATTTGTTAGTATTGAAACTGAAGTTGCATGTTTTGTCATACAGTAGAATCTTTTTGTAGTTAATTATTTGAAGACAACCATAGAGCTCATATTAAAAAATTCAAAGCAAGGCAAATGAATAGCACTAAACTTCATTCATCTAGCCAACTTAACTCAGCGGAATTAAAACATTTTAAACACCATGACTTCAACAATATTAAAATTCAGATTTTAGATATAATACCCAATTACAAAGAAAGAATATTTCAAGAATCGCTATATATTCTCAAACAATGTACGCTTTATCCTTACAGAGTTCATACATGCATTCAAACATGCACATATTCATGCACAACTATTTCCTTCCCACATTCTAAAAATAGATTCTTAAAGTCTCCGACTGAAACTAACTCATTCTCATCCCTCTTCTCTCCATCCTGGTTTGAAATTCAAATTCCATTCTGGGAACAAAGACAGTAACAGACATGTCTCAATTTTAACACTCCCCAGTATGCAAGTTATTTAATTCATCTTCTGGTCATTTATGTATACTATGTGCATTACCTTTATACATTTTATTGCACCTTCTTGTCTTGCATAATTTATTTTTCCAACTTTTCTACTTGTTTAATATTTAAAAATTTTGCAAAGACTGCATTCTGTTCATTATGTTTATAAAGATTACTTTGAATTAACATGATTAAAAGCCAGCATGTCGGGGACACTTTACTCAAGTAAGAAAATAATACTGGTACACACTCTAACAGTATAGCTATTAAAAAAATTTTAAACATAAAAGAAACTGCCACTTTCATAACGAATTAAACACAGGGTGTTTATAAAGTCTCTATACATTTTTGATTAAACAAGCTTTATTCTGAAATCTAAGTTATTCACATGAAAATGCAACATAATACTAATTTCGTACAATTTAACATGGCCCCCCTGAGTGCCTAGGCAAAATTGCCACCATTCCACTTCACTCTGAAATACTTTATGTGGTGTAATTTCAGCTGCTGCAGTCATATATTGTTGTTCTAATTGTTCAGTGCTATCATTCTTCACTTGATACACTTTGATGAAAAACCCATATGAAAAAGTCTAGGGAAGTTAAGTCTGGTTATTGTGGAGCCCAAAGCCGTTGAGAGCCATGACCAATCCCCCTATCAGGAAAAGTTTCATTAAGATAATTATGCACAGTAAGGACAAAATGTGGAGGTGCCCCATCCTGACAAACGCCTGGCCCCAGACACCACCCCTGGTTCTTACTTACTGTTTGCCGTTTATGACGTCAGGTTGAAGAGATTTCATTATCTGTTGCATTTACGTTAGGTGAACTTACACTACTTTGGTGTTGGTTTTGTATAAATGTGAATTTGTGGAGCTGAGGCTCAAGCTTTTGGACGCTTTTTTTTTAGGGGAATTCATTTCGTCACTATATGACATCACAAGTCGTGTAGAATAAAAGCTTGGGGTGGTGGCTGGGGACAGGCACTTGTCCCATCCTGTTGGTGGCCAACAGTGTCAATGCCATCTAACACTAGCTGTGGTTCAAAATATTGTTGCAACATATCGAGATAAATTTCTCCAGTGACGGTCCTTTCTACAAACATGAAAGGTCCACAGAATTTAGTTATTCCAATCCACACATTAACTTTAGGAGTGTCTCCCTGAGATTTGTACAACACTGGGCAATTATGCCTATTAACATGGCCACTGAGATTGAATGTGGTTTCGTTGCTAAAGAGAACACTCTCCATTAAGTTCTCATTCTCAATAGCTTCCAACAAATCATAACAGATGGTTCACCAGGCTGCATAATCTTCAGCTTCCAAGCTTATGCACAGTTTGAACGAGGTAGGCATCTTGTTTAAATGAGAGCAGTTTTCCAAACAGTAGTATGTGAATTATCAAGTTCCCGGCTGAGTCTTCGTGTAGATGCCTGGAGGCTGGTTACACGTAATCGCTTGTCATAAGCTTTGCTCAACTAGTATCATTATCGAAGATTCCCCAGAATGGTCTTCATCTTTAACACTACCACTTTGCTTGAATTTGTTTAACAAGGTTCTAATAGCCGCTCTGGTAGGGTCTTGTTTTCTAAATTTGTGGACGAAATCCTCCAGCACCTGCTGATATGTTAATCCATGTGTACAAGCACAAAAAATGGCCATTCATTCCTCTGTTGACAGAATTCTTTCAGATCCCCACTAAAGAAATTGGAATTAGAACATATTTCTCAAAAATGTACCCTATACAGTACTCAAATTCCTCTCAAAATCCATCTATTAGGCATAAACTAAACTTACTAAATACCTGTTTGGCAAATTTTTACTTGAGTGAAACACCTTTGCATTTATTAATTACTCTTCATTAATCAGGGGTTGGATTGTTCCCCCTGAAAAGGCAACCAATTTCCGGTCAATAACGATAATTACGTGGTTTGTTGATTACTATTTTTTTTTAATTTCTATTTTTAAAATTTTTTAAGAAGTTTCCATTTTCAATTTATTCATGATTCATATTTGATGTTTCATTTAAACAAATTTTCAAGCTTTATTTTTAGATATGCTTATAAGTTACTTCATTCAACTAAAATTCTACTACCTTTCTCAAAGGACATAATATACTCAATAATCCATTAATAAATAAATTATTATTTTATTACTTTTATTACTTTGCAGCTTTTGTGCAAGTATTAGGCAATTTATTATGATTAATTTATACATTTAGGTCAATCTTATGTATATATATATGTGTGTGTATGCATTCTAAAATTTTCATTAATTTCATAAAAACTATAAAAAATTATAAATACCTTTTTTTGTGCCTCTGAATTTTTACGATCAGTATCTTGTCTGTGAGCATCCAAACATTTCTGATAGCGCAACTAAATATTTTGAAACATCATTAAATATCAACACTACTTTTAAAAATATCCAGTAAGAAACAAATTTTAAATGCTAATCTTAAAAAGAAACATACTTTGCAAGCAGCTTCAATAGTTTTGCATAGAGCACCCGATGAAGGCTCACAGTAGAAAACATGAGCAACAAACTCATCCTGAGCTGTATGCACAATAAATCCACAATTCCTGAAAAAGATTGAAGAGTAAAAATCTCATTTTCTGATGCCATGGTAGTTATACAAAAAGAGCATATCACAAATTTACAGAAGTGTAAAAATACATACTTGACATTCTTTCCAATTCCAAGAAAGGATAAGAAACGCACCCGACATTCTGCTAATTGCTTCCCCTCATCCTAATGCAAGAAAAAATACATAACTTATGTTGTAATTTTTAAAATCAAAACAATTTTTAAATAATGTTTCACATTTTTTCTTGTAGTAAATCATTTAAATATACCTTCATAATGAATATTTAAAGATATGAGATCTATAAAACTAGTAACTATGAAAATTCATTTTTTAATAATCAAGAAAAGTACAATGTGGGAAAGAAAGGGGGGACAGTTCTATATCTTTCGTTCTAGTAGGCCGATTGACGAAATTCAACTTGCATTTTCCCTGTCCCAAAAGCGCGACTTAGGATATGTATTAAATTTATATATAGCAACATTTAACCATAGGTATTTTTAAAAAAATCGAACTTTTTCTGAAATGGCGTGGCAATTTTTTCCCATATTTCGAATTTATGAGTCAAGTTATACTAAACTGCCAAGTTTTGTAAAAATCGCACGAGTTGTTTTTGAAAATTAGCTCCTCAATGTTAATTGAACTTGATGTATAGTTAGTAATCTCTCTCTTTTTTTTTTTTATAAAACTTACTCGATTCCTTTTTCCAGAATTCAAAATTTGGGCTTAATCCAAATATAATTCGCATATTTTTTTATAATTTATTTTAAAAAAATTTATCATCATCTTAAAGTAGATGTATTTCTAGGCACACCAGCAAAAAATTACAGTTTTTTATTCACAGTTCTCTAAGATATATATGAATTTACATATCGGAGCACTTTGGAATTTGGCATTTTATTTTTGAGCGATAATAACGCCAAATGTGGTTTACGGACTTCGTTAAATACATTTGAAAGTATGACTGATGACTTTTTTCCAATCGTCTGCAATGAAAAAAGGAAAAGGAAAATAGGTTGCTATACATTAAGAAGTTCGCAAAGTAAATTCCCCTTGGCTAAAATGGAAAAAATATGCCAAGATTAACGTTTTGAATTTCTCTGTAAATTTTGCACCAAATTTTAGAAAATTTAATATTTAGACATAATTTGAATCATAGAATCGAAATATGGAAAAAAATTGGCATGTCATTTCAGAAAAGGTCTGATTTTATGTCAAAATACCTATGTTAGTATGATGCTATATATAAATTAAGATATATCACAAGTCGTACTTTTGAGTACCCAACGGTATCATTGTCGACTATTCAATGCATTACAGCCACCTCTATACCTCCCGTGGTACCGTCTACCATCTCACGGCGCTTGTCTGAGGTGGAGATATGCTTACAGAGGCCTTTAAGACATTTGCCTTTGACCCCACAACATCGCGGCCGCCATCAGACTGGTATTGTATAGTGTTCAGCGATGAATCCCGCTTCACTCTTGAAGCAGTTGACCACCGTGTTCGTGTCTGGTGAGGACGGAGCCAGCGGTAACAATCAGCCTTTGTTTTACAAAGGCATACAGCCATAACCCCTGGTGTGATAGTGTGAGGCGCTATTTTCAGATTTAATAAGCACAGCAATGAATGCGATCTTAGCATTTGGTTCTACATACCTGTGCGAAGTAGCATTTTCTGTAATGACAACAATTAAAACCAAATACAGGAATAAATTAGAATCAAATCTTCATACGAATGCATTAGCAGAGGGCACACCAAAACAGATTTTTAAGGTGCTACCAACAAACACAATCATGAACCTAATTCAAAAAATTAATTTTATTTAAATTAAATATGTGTATATTGTTTAAAATAAATAGATAATAAATTTTATTTTTTGGTTCAGCCTTTGCTCCATTAAAATAAGTTGCAACAACTGAATACAAATTACAACCAATATCCTTACTTCCATCAAGAGACAAGAAGGCAGATTTTTGCAAAATACTTCTCACGTTTTTGTGGTTAACATTTGCCACACTCTGTATAAACAATTTTTACATACATCTGTTAAAAGAAATATTTGTTCTAGCTCTTTGCAATATCTAAAGTAAAAAGCATTTTTGTAAGCAGAAAATCAATGTGATCTGGAACTTTCAAGGCAATGTCATGTTTAATAAAAAAACTGTGTAAGCAAGCATTTCATCCAGCTAACACTAACTTCAAAATCAGTAGATTTTTTAAACAAGATACCGATATTCTGATTTTTATCCAAATTTTTAATTCTTCGTTTACTTTTATATTATTCTTATTTTACATGTTTCATAATATCACTTTTCTCACAATCAGATATAAATTTGCATTGACATATGCTGCAAAATACAAACACATTTTCCTAATGTGAGTTTTTAACACAAAAAACTCATAATTATAAGCTGGTTAACATACTAGCACTATTTTCTTTTTACACATTTACAAATATATTTGATCAATACAAATTTTATGAAACCATGCCAATTTTATCAACCATGCATAATGACACTACTTGATACATTTTGGAATCACCAATCCTGCTCAGGTTTCCAGGTTGGCTAGATGAAATTTTGTCACACAGCTAACAAAAATACACCAAACATGGACTTTAGATATAAAACAAAAAAGTGGGAAGCTTTATGCTTTATTTTCATGTAATTTTACTACACCAGTGAAGATTAGGTTATTTGAATATAGTAAAAGCCATGAAGGCTATATGCTTACGATGAGGGATTCTTTTATGGAGTACTTTTTTAAAGAAATAGCTTGTATTCCTCTTATTCATGGAGAAAACTATGAAAAACCAACTATGTAGCTAGCCTATTTGCCTAAAATCGAACCCAAACCAGGTTCTTAAACACTCAGCCCCTGGTGAAGCATTATATTATTGGAACCTTAATGACATGATAATACGGCTAATATATTTGAGAAAAGAAAAGCAGAAAAAATTCACACGTTACCAACTGAGATGTTGGGAAGCTAAAATGATTTTTAAGGTGATAAAACAGCGATTACTTCCCAAACTTAATGATGCATGGTGTGCGAATGCAGAAATAATGAAATCTCCCCTCTCCTTGGGAGCAATTCTCAGCATTTTTATAAAAATAACATAAAATTCATACAGAAAAGTATCTCAAAGCATGAAATTATAAATTTACAGTGTACAATTTCTGCCATTCTTTTTTTAAACCACCACCAGAAATCACAATTTTCAAAGCCTTAGTAGTATGTTTAGATGCATGCATATCAATGACTATGAGAATGAAGTTTAATAAATCTGCTTATGAAACAGTTTCCGAAAATTTAAATTCCAAAAGAAAGTATATTGTAGTAGGATTACAGCGGTATAAACAAGGTTTTTTTTCCCCAAAGTTATTAGCCACAAATTGAAAAGTAAGAAAAATAAGTGAAAAAGTTATTCTAAAGAATCAATTGGCAACAACAAGTTAACTTTCATCAGTTATTTCATAAGCATAGCTGCCAAACCTAAAGAAAAACTAAGAGGTTGGTTCTCAAGTGAAAATCAGAAGCTTCCAGAAGTTTTCAAATTGCTCAACAACACCATTTCAAAAGAACTTCAAATTGAGTTAAATTCACTTTCCAATGCATGATTTAAGTAAATGAACTCTTAATATGATTCTGATGTAAAATATTATTATTAAATTAATATTTAATTAAATATTTTAATTTCCTTGGCTAATTTCATTTCATAAGAATTTTGCAGTTTTAACTAAGAAAACCTTACGTAGAGAAGGAATAGTTTCATTTTTCATACTTACTTCAAATACAATGAAAATAATAAATCACCTACATATTACTGCGTAGATAAACTTATATAATGTACCATATATTGATGTAAAATAAAATTAAATTCCCATATCAAATCATTAAATACTTACTGAATATTCATAAAAAATTCTGAAAAAGCTCTACACATATCTGCACACATTAGGGCAATACAGATAAAATAAAATTTTATAAGAAAAAATATGCCAAAATTCATTAAGGGTGGAGGAATTGAATTTGCACAGTTTTAATATCATTAACTCAATAAATTTAATTTATTGCTTTGAAATATTTTCATTAGTAAAAATTAAAATTAAAAATTCAGAGATTCATTGACCTACGAGCAGAATGGGAAAGGTGATGAAAAATTGGAAAAGTTGGCAACTATGCATAAGGAAGTTAAACTGAACAACCTCTAACAAAAGAAGGATTAAATACTGCAGAGTTTAAAGGAAAAACCCAAAACTGTTCATGACATCCGGTTAATGAAAGACTAAAAAGCAAAAGCTTTAATCAGCTTAAATATTTCAGATTCATAAATCATATATGTTTAACTCAGTAAATCTGCCTAAGTATGGCAAAAAATTAATATCAGTTCATGAACATATAAATTTCATGAATAGATTCTTAGAAACACTAGATATAATGAAACATTAAAAATGTAAGAACATATTAAGGCAATATTCAAATTAGCTAAAAAGCTGAATAATATAGGTGAAGAAAATAAAGCAATTTGATAGCAATTTTAATGTGTTCTTTGCCAAATTGATACAATATATTAATAACTGCCATAGATGAATACTGTAGATATGCTGAATTCAAGCAAGTTAATTATAATGATTCAATTTCTTTAAAAGGTAAGAGTAACGATAAATCAAAATATAGCATTAAAAGATACTGCATGTTTTGTAATAGAAATAAGTATTTTAGAAGTACATGTTCTATGTAAGTCCAGTTTGTTTTTGAAAACAGAGGTAAATAAAAGTGTATTGGGAAAATATGCATAAAACCATAAAAGTAACATTAAGTCACACAGTTCATAGTAAATCATAAAGTTTGCCAAACAGCAAACACATAAAAAATAGAAAACATAAAATCAAATTAAGGTAAGGACAGCAAATGTCTTAAGGAAGGTGCTGAAAGTGGAACATGGAAGTTCATTTAAATCAAGTTCTAAAACATGTACATGAATCTAAAGTCCAAGAATGAACTACTAATTCTGGAGCTTCAGCCCATATAAAATGTGGCCTTTGTTTTCCTTAGTTAAACAAGATAATAAAACAGAGAGTAACTCTCATCTAATGTGTCAAATTAATTTATCATACTGATGAAGACTATTTTGAATTTCAAAATTTAAGTAATTAAATTAGCAAAATAAAATTAGAAAATGCACTGTACATAACAAAATTAGACTATAACTTATTTTCTAGTCAATCAAAAATCAATAAAGGTTGCATTATTAGATTTGACAGTAACAAGTGCAGTATTAAAGAGAACATATATTTATCTTACAGTAAGGCCCAACAAGGCTTGTATAAAATGACTGCAAATTCAACTGACAAGAAACTGTCTTTTTTTTAATGCGACATCATATTCGAATATAAACTACATATTAAAATGACATCAGAAGTTAGGTTACAGAAGTATAAATGTGATCAAAGCAGGTGAGAAAGATGATCTAGCAGATGGCATAAAACTTAGTATATGCAGTCATAGTTCGACTTGCATCAAAGCCAAATCAACAGAAAAACCATATTCAAAAACAGCTTCATATATATGTAACGGCATAAAATGTAAAAAAATAGTTTGAAAGTAACTCCCAAATATTTTAATAATTATAAATGTTTACTTTGCATATTATTGTAGTATCGTTTTTGGCAACAGTTTTTATCTTTGGAATTCAATTTGTTAAAATAACAGAAGATGAGTTTTTGACTACTGACAAAATTTTGACTTTTTGACAAAATTATATTTGGTGTTGATATGGTAATCTTTTATATATATATTTGTAGTTCAATCAAACATCCTTGGAATAGTCAAATTTTGTCTGCATCTTATTACATTGTATTAAATGAGGATTCATAACAGATGTACTTATATTTGGTGTCCCGACAGCTTTCAACTTGTTTATTGAACATGACATAACAGAAGCAACTATATTAGTGGATGCCGAAGCAAATAAAATAAGCATTAAATTTCCACCATTTGGACATGAAAAACTTGACATTTAGCTTTTCTAAGTGGTAGCCCAATTTCAAATAAATAAAATCATGACTGAAAAGACTAGATTCAATTATTTGATATCCCAGCTTGAACCAAAGTATGTTGAAAATATATGGGACATTAAAAATACATAATAAATTTAAAGACACTAAATCAAATAAATATTCTATGGCAAAAGAAAGACTTTTAAATGTTTTCAAAGAAAGTGAAAATAAGAGGATTCAGCATCTGGTTACTGGATTAGACCTCGGAGATTATAAACCAATTCAACTTTTGCAGAAAATGAAAAGTCTAGCCACAGATGATTTTCTGAAAAAAGTGCTAAAATCCTTATGGTTGGATACGATGCCCAATTTTATGAAGAATATTCTTCTCATCAGTGAAGAAAATTTAGAAAAATTGGCCAAAATGGCTGGCAAAATTCATGAGATGAAATCTGGAAAAGAAATTTATGCTGTTTCGCCAAACATTTTAATGATGCTTTATTTGCTGCCTTTTAACAAAAAATTCATTCAATGCATATAAATGATTGTTCTAGACCAAGATTTCGATAACATTACCGGAATACATCTCGAAGTCATACCGTTTGAAAAAGACATTTAATATAGTAATATTATTATATAATATATATAAGGTAAATATTGTATTTTTTATTATAAATTTGGTGATCATTGTTGACCTCAGAAATGTTATTCGCCATCGGAAAACTCCATAGTTCAACAGGATTTGTGGCTACTAGTGCTGCTGGTATCAATGACAGCTGCAAGCTCTGTTTATTTGTGAAGGATAAAAACACAGGACTGTGGTTCTTACTAGATTTAGGTGCTGATGTTAGTGTAATTCCTGCTACTAATCATAATACAAAAGTTGATTATTTTCGACTGCACGGCAGCAAATGGAACGGAAATTCCTACTTACGGAAATTTTAAATTTAGGACTTGGAAGAGAATTCCAATTTCCATTTATATTAGCTAAAGTAGATAAAGCTATTATAGGAGCTGAGTTTCTAAATAAATTTAAACTTTTAGTTGACATTCATAATAAGCAATTAATTGAAGAAACAACTAACCTGTCTGTTCGAAGTAATGTGATAAGTGTTTTTTGATCATGATATTAAAACTCTAGATAAAAATTCTAAATATGCAAATTTCTTACAACCATATCCAGATTTAGCAAAATTAAATTTATCAGTATCAACATTTAAGAATGGTGTTGAGCATTATATTACAACTAGAGAACAACCTGTTTATACCAGAGCTAGACATTTGGATCCCAAGCAATTACAAATAGGAAAACAGGAATTTCAATATATGTTAAAAAAATTATATTATTCGTCCCTCTAAATTACAATGGGCCAGTCCTATTCATATACTTCCTTCCAACCATGCGGCGATTATCGACGTTTGAATACACAAACAATACCAGATCGTTATCCTATATCTTGATTACGAGATTTCAACCACATTTTAAAAAATACTCAAATATTTTCTAAAATTGATCTGCATAAAGCATATTTTCAGATTCCTATTAATGAAAATGAAAAGCCAGAAACTGCATTTATAACCCCCTTTCGGGCTATATGAATTTAACTTCATGAGTTTCGGGTGGCGTAATGCACCTTCTACCTTTCAGAGATTTATTAATGAAGCATTTAGAGGACTAAATTTTGTTTTTCCATATTTGGATGATGTTTTGATTGCATCAAATAATGAAGAGGAACGCGAAAAGCATTTAAAATTATTTTTTGAAGATTCTAAAAATATAGATTGAGACTTCTAAATCTGCATTTGGAGTGTTAATGAATTGGAATTTTTAGGCTTTCTAATTACACTTGAGGGATCAAAACCACTTTCTGAAAGCTATTCTTAATATTAAATTGCCTGACACTGTTCATCAACTACTATCTTTTCTCGGAATGGTTAATTTCTACCATCGCTTTTTGAAAAATGCCACTAGTACTCAAGCTGTTTCACATGACTACCTAAAAGGTGCAATGAAAAGAGATAACAGCAAATACAGAGGAAAATAACTTGGACAGATGAGGCCACTGAGAAACTTGAAAAATGAAAACAAGTTATAGCAAATGCTGCTTTTGACTCTCACCCCAACCCAGACTTACCTTTTTCGTTGCGCACAGATGCTTTGGATTTGGCAGTCAGTTCAGCTTTACAACAATTTGAAAATGTTAGTACACCAAATGGACTTTTTTCCAAGAAACTTAAAGTTACACAGCAAAATTACAGCACATATGATTGTGAACTTTTCGCAATTTATCCTTCCGTTAAATATTTCAAACATTTGTTAGAAGGAAGAAAATTTATATTGTATACTGACCACAAATCCTTAATTTATGCATTTTCCCCCAAAACAGATAGAGCATCTCTAAGACAAATTATGCAACTCCAATACTTTAAGAATTTACGACACCTATCAGGTACATTGAAGGTGAGAATAATGTAGTAGTGGATACATTATCCAGAATCGAAGAAATCGTCTTGATTAATTATGACAAAATTGCCGAAGAACAAGAGTGAGATGATGAATTTAAGACACTGTAGAATAGAAATCTACAAATTTGACTTTTAAACAGTTTTCCCTTCCACAGGGGAAAAAATATGTGATACTTCAATACAGCATGTTAGACCCTATATACCCAAGAGTTATTGTATGAAAATATTTCATCAATCTCATGGATTATCCCATCCTGGAATCAAATCAACAATGAAATTACTCTTTTCAAAATTTATTTGGTCAAATATCCAAAAAGATGTTCAGCATTGGGCAAGATCTTGTATTCCACATCAAACATCTAAAATATCCCAGCATATGAAATCAATAATTGGCAAATATCTAAAGCCATCACAAAGATTTTGAAAGGTACACATTGATCTTGTTGGTCCATTACCCCGATCCAATGGTAACACCTACTATCTAGCATGTATATACACAAATTGAATTGAAGCTATTCCGCTCGAAAACATCTTGACAGAAACTGTAGCGAAAGCTTTCTATAGCAACTAGATAGCAAGATTTGGAATACCCTTCCATCTAATAACTGATTGAGGAATTAAATTTCCATCTGAAATATTTCAAACCCTGTGAAAAATGTGCAGCAATAAGCTTTCACACACTACAGCCTACCACCCACAGTGTAACGGCAAGGTAGAATGGCTTCACAGATCAATAAAGGCTGCTTGAAGAGCCCATAATAATAAAATTTGGACTGAAACATTATCAATTCTTTTAGGACTATGAACAGCAATCCACAACGACACTAACTATACTAGAGCGGAAATGGTATATGGAGAAAATACTCTCACTTCCAAAACTTAAGCACGCAGAGGAAAATGCTAATTTCCAGAAGCCAATCAGAATTGAAGAGGTAGATGGAAGTATGCAAATATGTTAAGTAACAGCCAATCGCGCTTTCATGTCAAGAAATGTGCAAAAAAGGCAGTCTTATAAGAAGCCAGCTTTATGAAAAGTTACAGAAGTTGATTGTAAATGCTGATAGAAGGTGTTTAAAACTTTTGTACAATTTGTTTTCAAGACATACGTGTTTCTATGACTTCCAGAAGACGAATGGAAGATTCTGAGCACCGGCGTGCTGTGGGGAGCATTGAAGCAGGACAGTCAATCACAGATGTTGCTCTTTCTTCGGCATTCATTATTCTGTAATTTTACGTTTACGGAAACAATTCCAAACCACACAGACAGTTATCCGAAGGCCCGTAGCCGGTCGCCCAAGGGTTACAACCCCCATGAAAGATTGATATATTGCTACTGTAGCCAAGCGGAATCGCAGAGCGACCTCCACACGTGTGACATCTATGGTTACAGCGTTCATTGGTATCTGCAACTACTATACGCCAAAGATTACATATGAGTGGACAGTACGCCCGGGTACCTCGAGTTTGTGTTCCTCTATCTGTCCAATCAAGAGGAGCATGATTACAGTGGTGCCGGGAACATGACAATTGGAATGTGTTTGACAGGGGCAATGCTATGTTTACTGATGAGTCAAGATTTGCTCTGGAGCCAGATGACAAGCGTATAAGGATATGGCGTGAACAACGAATATGCAATCAGTCCCAAAACATCACTGAACATCACGCATTCCGAGGCGGAAGAATTATGGTGTGGGCAGGGATTTCATCAGGATACCGCACATCTTTAAACGGTGTTCTTTGACGGCTGTTTGGTATCGAGATGAAGTCCTAGAACCCATTGTGAGATTGTACGCTGCAGCAGTTGGCCCTACTTTTGTTTTAATGGACGATAACGTACGTCCCCATACAGCTGACACCCTCGATGAGTACCTGCCGAGTGAAGGGATTGTGCGTATGGCGTGGCCAACATATTCGCCCGACCTTAGTCCCATTGAAAATCTTTGGATTGCTCTCGGCCATGCTGTATCTTTATGTTTCCCACCTCCAGCCACTCTTATTGAGCTGGAAACTGCTCTACAAGAAGAATGGTGATTGCTTAATTCTGCGGTAGTTGACCACCTAATTGAAAGCATGGTCACAAGGCGTAAACTTTGTATACAGATGAAGGGGGATCACACAACCTATTAATGTCCTTTTGTTTTCCCTTTTATGCTGTTTTGTTTCACTTTATACATAATTCCATTTAAGTCTATGTCATTATCTGATAACTTACAAAAATTTAATATTGTTTTCATGTCTGTATATAATTATTGATTTTGTTTTATGCATAAATATATACGCTACTTTCCTGCCGAATTCTATGTCAATCAAAGCAGTATTTGTTGATTTTTTTTATTTTACATCTTCGTGCTTAACTTTTGAAAGTGAGTGTATTAAACTTCCTGGAGAATTCTTTGAATAGAAAATATGTCATACACCACCTGGAACATTTATGCATAAATTACAAAAGTATATGGCATTAATGAGGCTGCACGAATTACAACAGAAAGGTATCCCTAAATTATTTGAACATAATGATTTAGAATCAGCTCCTCATGTTTTCCTTCACATTGACAGAATTTGGAAGCAAATGAACCCCCCACATGAAGGTCTATATTTGGTTATCAATCGTTCACCAAAATATTTCACTCTCGGGATAAAGAAGTAAATGTAGCAATAGACAGATTGAAGCCAGCATATATTCTACCACAACATATCCCTGAATAAGAGAAACATACGACTTCAAACTGTGTAAGCAATGCACCTAGGCCGATTGAAATTCAAACCAAATAACTGTGGGTGAACCCTAAAATCAAATCAGCTTTAGGAAAATTCCAAATTAGTAGAATTCTTAAGACATTGTTGTGATTCAAAAACTGATATTTTAGTAATACATTAATTTTGTTATTATTTTGATTATAAGCATCATTACTTCTTCCAAACATAATGTTCTTTTCTGGAAGGGGAGTGAATGTAATGGCATAAAATGCAAATAATTATAAATGTTTGCTTTGCATATTATTGTATTATCGTTTTGCACAACACTTTTTATCTTTCGAATGCAATTTGTTAAAACAACAGAAGATGAGTTTTTAACTACTGAGTTCGTGAATAAAAATTATATTTGGTGTTGAGATGACAATCCTTTTTCTTTTTCTTTCTTTCTTTTCTTTTTTTTTTTTTTTTTTTTTTTTTTTTTTGGTAGTTCAGTCAAACATCCTTGGAATAGTCAAATTTTGTCTGCATCTTATTACGTTGTACCAACTGAGGATTCAGAACAGGTGTACTTATATATACTGATCCACTAGATTTTAAGCTCTCACATGTGAGCCAATGAAAGTTTATAGATTAGGTGTCAAAAACATTTTGTAATTCCTGACTATTTGTATTACTTCAAATTAATTTTACCGTTTCAAGTGCGGCATAAATTTAAAGAGTCTGATGCACTTACAACAAACAAATTTAGAAAGAATTTTAGAGTTTTAGTTTAGTTTTTAAGACATGAAAACTGGTAGAGAATACTGCAACAAATTTAATGAAAATTACATAAAGTAACTAGGTATTTCTGTCCAGATTGTGGGTCCTTATTCTCCAGCTGAAAACTAGGTAGGCGAAAGGAAAAATGGTCCACTAATAGAAATGACAAAGGCTATGCTATTAAACTCATATTTACTAAGATATTTTTGGGCTAAAGCAGTAGCTACTCCTGCCTAAACTCTTCAGCTGAAAACAGCATTAAGTAACTTAATGAGTATTTGACTGTAATGCATATTTTTATGTGAATGAACAAAAGCGGCACAAATTTGTGTTGTAAATTAATCAGGCATTTGAGAAGAAGAAAATGTTATTTTTGAACTTACTTCTGGTAACCCTAGAAATGCCAAGGTGTGCGCGCATCAACCACACCAACTACGTCAATCACACCCATTTATTATATCCCACGATACTCTTGTTCTTTACTTCTTATTAAGCTTTCGTATGTGCTTGTATGCAAACATTAATGTATCCGTCGCTTTATATTATTTAGTTACAGCTGAATAAATGTGATTTATGCTTAAGTATGCATCCTATCATTAATGGATATATTCCTCACACCAATTAAGTTTTGGAAATTTAACCGCGCTGCTGCGTGCACAAAAGGTAGGCTAAATTTTGCTATCTTTATTCTTCAATTTGATAATAAAGAAAAAGGTAGAATATTTAAAGGATATGATTTATGAAACAAGTATATAGGATTTACATAGGTGGAAGGAAAATAACAATAACCAGACCAGTTAAATTTTTCGGAAAATGTACCCACACCTAATAGATATGCAAAAAACCATTACTGATAATTCAGAATTAATTAATTTCGATATCTCAGAGAACGGTGAAAAAGAATGAAGAAACATCCTTCGGCGATGTGGCAGAAGATTCAAAGGCAGCACAAGAACGTAAGGAAGAAAATGAAGAAGAAAGAAGAGTTTCTAGTAGAATGAACAGAGGTGTTTAACTGGGTAGGTTTTCCTATAAAGTAGAAACCAAAGAACCAATATAATCTTGAAATAGCGATCCAGAAAGACAGAAATCCTACACTTGCCAAAAGGAGAACAAGTAGATTTGATCAAGGTGATGGAAGAAGAAATAAACGTTTTAAAAGAACGACACTCATCAACTTACAGATCTAGCGACCGAAAAATTTACAGTAAGAATTAAATGGGTGTTTAAAACGGACTACAACAAAACTAATAAGATAAAATGCAAAGCAAGATTAATTTAAAAGAATTTACAAAAAAATATGGAAAGGATTATGATGAAATCTTTTCTCCAATAGTGTAACACACCACAATTAGAGTTTTCTTAGCATAGGTTATGTGTAACAATGCAAATGTGCATCAAACAGATGCAAAACAACCTTTATTTGAGTAAAGCTAAGCAAAGAAATATATAGAGAGAACAACCAGAAGGATTCATATTTCAGGAAGAAAGGAATAAAGTTTGTAAATTAAGGAAGTCCATTTATGGTCTCAAACATGCAGCTAGCAGCTGGATGCAAAAACTGAAAATAAGTTCAAGAATATTGGATTCAATCAAAGCAAAATGATCTCTGTCTTTTGATAAAAGAGATCGTGACAAAAGAATTAATGTGTACGTCGACGAAATTTTTGCAAGTTCTACAGAAGAAGCATTAATTCTTTAAGTACTCAATGAATGAAAGAAAAGATACCAAATAACAAACACACTTGGGCAGAATTAAATATTTCTTAAGAATGAAATTAAATCGCAAAGACGATGGCAATTATCTCTTTTCTCAGAAAAATAACCAACTTGACAAGTGGAATTTCAGGTCAACTTCAGGAAGCAAGACTACTAATACATACATGGAAATGAATTACTATAGTCTACACAAAAAGAAATTGTCTCCCTTCAAATGATATGTATTACCAAGCCAATGGATGTCTTTAGTATAAAATCGCCTATTATAAGAGCCCATATAACAGCTTTAACCCACATTCTTAGCAGACAACAACCCACACTGAAAGACTAGGATACAATAAAATGAATAAGCAGCTATTAAAACAAAATAAAAGATATTTCACTACATATTTTCTTGAATGTAGAATCAAATCTTGTAGTCTTGCCAAAAGATATTCACAGTAATAAACATAAAATTTACCCAAGAAGTGCAATTTTACAGGATAACAACTGCTTTCCATGGTCTTCAAGAAAACAAATATGTATCTCATTATCCTTAGCAGAAGCTGAATTTGTTGCTCTATTGCAAGCCGCGCAAATGTTTTTATGGCTATTAAAACTAACAGAAGATTCTGATCTAGCTCAACCTGACAATTGTGTAAATAATCAGCCATCAATTATTGCATTTGAAAAGTACCATTCACAAACAAAACATATTGACACAAAATCTGATTATACATACAACTTGCATAACAAATATACTATACACCTATCCTATTTTTCAACAGATCATATGACTGCAGATATGATTGCCATATTTCTCCTTTCTTTTTTCTAATTTTATTGCCTGATAATCAAGAGGGGAAAAATATGAGAACAATTTTAGGTTGTTCGACGCGAGGCTGGCCTCTATGCTAAATGGCGCATAGCAAGATTTAACTAATACTAACGCACTTAGATTTACTTCAATAAGTAATAGAGTAACAGCGCTAAGGCTTAGAATTAAAATACTAGCTAGTCAGGCGAACCTCGACAGAGCCACAGTGATTTGAGATTAAAACTCTCTCACACTGAGAACTTCCTTGCCAACTTTTAAATACAAAACTCGGCTCCACTTCAAATTAGCATAAAGCTGAAACGCGAGCTCATTCTAACGGAAATTGAAATAAGAAATCATAGGAAAGCGGAAATTAAAATAAAACTTTGTTAGTTTAAACACAAACCTTACAGAGCAGTTAAGAGAAGTTTTTCATTGCAAAGAGAATGCCCCAATCATCAATCAATTAATGGACAGCAAAATCTGTGGTATGGTTCTAGATCAAGAAAATACTGCTACTGATAGTGAAAAGTTACTCAGAATATTCGACACAGAAATTACAGGACTTGAACAATGGAACTTGGAAACTGAACAAGAAATTATATGTCTATAGAATTAAAGAGGAAGTATTAACACAAAAAACAAAGCAACTTAAACAACTTACACTGAAAGAAATGTTTAAAAAAGTAAACATATAAAAATTAAGCTTCTTTTTTTTTTTTAAATTTTGATATCTTTTAGATCATAAATGCTTCATTATTTCACAAATCACGATTTCATATTTTTAATTTCTACATGCCATCTTAGTAGATTTAAAATGATCTAATATCCGGAAAAATCCCAAATCCGGAATCGCTGAAGTTCTGACGAGTTCGGATCTTGGACTTTGTATTGTATAAGCATTGCAAATTTGTTTAAGTCCTGTTCCTATAATATGCTAGTATGGTAATCAATAACAGTCAGAAATTAATGATTAGAAGTTCTCTCTCATGATATGCATACTACAAACATTGACAAATAAACATTATTTAATATTTTTTTCTACGTCATTTCTAACGGTAAACAAATAATACTGTTTACATAACTAACTCTTAAAATTACTCTGAAACTTTGATCCTTTTGATGCAAAATATGTTAATAATTCTGCACATTTTCATATGAAAGATTTGATATTTGACACTTTCATATTAAATCTAATAAAAACATAACTTACTCCAGGTTCTGATATAGTAATTGTAGATGGTGCAACTGCAACATTTACATATTTATACTCTGATTTTGGTACAGAATCAGAGAGTTGGCCAATTGCATCATTTAGGACATCAACCCCAGTAGCTTTTTCAACATTAGTACATCCCAAGTAATGTACTTTGAGAACTTTCTTTGGTTCTTCCATAGGAGTGGGAAAAAACTGACCTACAAATAAATAAAAATTTGCTTTATCACATTATTCATTATACACCACATTACTCATTATACATTTTGAAATTTGAATAGAATAATTCATATAAATGACATATAGAGAATGAAAATGGCTTTGAGTTTTTAAAGAATTCAGACACTCTGATTTTAAGGACATTTCCCAATTTGTTGCATGAAACCAGCTACAACTTTTATTATCAAAGATGACTAAAAAGGAACTTTGGTTAAATAAGAATAATATCAAGGCATTTCAAAATTTAGACAAATTTTAAGTGTGTAAGGGATACAATAAAAAAAATCCTTTTTATATATGAACGTTTTACCGGAAATGCCACCAAACTGTGCTAGAGGTATAGAAAGAGTAAAGTAATATAATACAGTGTAATCCGTTTAATGCCAAGCTACTTAGGGTGAAATATTGATTAACACGAAATAATACAACGGTCCCTAGAAACTACTATGTATTTCATGCTTTTTTCCCCCTTAACAAGAAATAAAAATCGCTTAGGGAATGAACAAAATACAGAAAACACCAGCCACGCAGACAAGATTTATGAGGGGTGTGAAATGAAAGAGAAGGCTCAGGTGTTATGCACATTTTTACCAGGCTCCCGGGCTTGTGGCCACATCCTGTGTATAGCAATTATGAGAATTGGCATATCTTTCCTGGCATAACATGAAGTAAATGAAACAGAAGTGGTTTCACACGTTTCGTAGAAAGAAGGCTAACCTGGCTTTGAAATACTCTTGGAATAGCCTGTGAAATGAGCCAATTTGGTTTATCCAAACTACTTTCATCCTCCACCTCTACAAACGCTACATAAAAACATCTCATCTCTCATCAGTTGGCTTTGGAATTCGGTAATGAGTACATCGCAGTGTGAGTAAAAATCAGTGAGTTTAGTTCTTTTTTTTTTTTAAGAAGAATTTTCTTTTAAGAGCACAATGGCAAAGAGCTCCGGAGGAAAGCAAACTGCTATTTTGCTTAAAATGAAGATGGAGCTTCTTAAGGCTGTTGATCAAAAACCGAACACAAAATTGGAAATCTGTAAAGATTTTGGTATTGCTAACTCTACATTAGCAACAATAATTAAAAAAAAAAAAAGAGAGCAAATTAAGGAAATGGTTGAACGGAGTAAGTTTGAGAGAAAGCGAAAACAGAAGAGGACGGCCAAGCACGAGGATTTAACAGCTTTACTTGTTTGGTTCAAACAAGTGAGATCAAAGAATGCTCCCGTATCAAGACCTTTAATGCTAGAAAGAAACAACAAACATGCTAAACAAATGGGTATTATATTTTCAGCCAATCCAGGACGGTTGGAATGTTTAAAGAAAAGAAATGGAACAGTATTAAAAAATGTTTGTGGTGAAGCTAATCAAGTTTTATTGACCATGATAGCAAATTCGTTTCAGTCAACATTGCCTTCAATACTTGAAAGAAACATTAAAGATAATTTTCAGCCAAATTTATTTAGATCATAAATTAAAAACTTTTGATAATTATACATAATTAGATATTCTAAATTTTACGTTATTTGGCACTTTTCATTTTGTAATTTTCGAACACTTTTACACTAGAGAAAATCCTTAGCATGAAAGTTACAGCTTTAATTTTTTATAAGAATTTTAAAATATGATGAAAATAAAACTAGCAACTACAATATATACTGTTCAGTGGATAAGCTCAGTTATGTTACATATACTAATGCAAAACAAAATTAAATACAAATATTAACTAATTAAACTTTGGTTGACTCTTCATACACTACTCAACATTGAAAATGCAATACCAAAAAGGAGTGGCCCGAAAATTACGCAAATTTCATGGTAGACGCATGTCACCGAGTTATGCGAATTTGTATTATCCGAGTTATGTATTTTATTGAAAAAACATTATAGGCTGCAATGTCCCATGAGGAAGACGCATATGCTAATTTTTGTTACTGACTCCAACTGAATACGCTAAATGCACTTCTGAGGAACTATTCATTTACTCTTGATCAGTGACCAGGAATGGGTTTTTAACTGCATACTCATATTTTGAATGTGGTTTCATTTAATATGGATTCCATTTTATGTGTTAAAAAAGTACTTCCACTGAAAACTGTCACATAATAATCAAGTTTTATGCTATCTCACATTTTTAACTACATACAAACTCTCTCTGTTGTCTCGAATGTAATTAATTAATTTTGCAACTTAATATGAGCTGGACAAAAGCTGCTACTAGTTTCACAAAATATGTAAATATAATCCGATGTTTCATTACTTTTACGGCCTTTATTACAATTTTTTATAATATAAATAAGTGAATGTACTAAATACACATTACAGGGTGATGTTCAGACTAATCTATTTTGAAGGGAAGGCCAGTCCTCATAAAATATTTTGTGTTTGTAATAGAAACTGCATATTTCAAATGCCCGTTCATAAAAGTTCATCATAAAATTCAAAAACACTATTTGCTGCACTGTGGATGTTGCCAAGTAATGAAAGATTCATCACTTCTTTTCCTGGAACAAAAGTTCCACATGAGAGATTTGTAAAGCCATCATAATGCACCTATAGAACTATAACTGAGAAACTGTATATTGAACAAGCATATTATCACAATACAATCATAAGACCTTTGCCCTGTCTTTTCTGTAAACCCGATTAATTCTCTATAAGTTGGTTTAGTTTTTTGTAAAGAAGGATTTATGTTAACTGCTAGTTATCTGCTTCTCCTATCCAATTTGAAAAATTATTAAAATTTACAGGCTTGCCCTAAATGGAACAGGATGTGGTGAAGTATTTTGAAAATTGCTGGATCCTGCCCTCAAGAAAAGCATGTCATACGATATGCAACTTTATTTAAAAATGGATAAATTGGCAATGTGAAAAATTATGACAAGCAATTTGCTTTTTACATGCTAGATTCATAATTCGTATCTCTAATTAAATAAAGAGAAATCAATTATTTCAAAGTTTTGCCAGAATGAATGCAAGAAGCTTAAGAGGATCTCTGCCAACTTTCATGGTCAACAGGATTTCACAAACAAATACAATGTTTTCTTTTCATATGTTTAAGATCTACAAAAATACACCAGTTCTTATGTCTGAAATATATTTGGAATTTTGAAACATTACATATTATTTAATGTAAGATTTTGATAGTCGAGCTGATATCAAATAAGATTACATTTCATAATTTAAACCGAATCACCCAATTGGCTTTTCTATCACGAATTACATTTTTTATATGCTCAACTACCTGGCATTCAGCATTTCCTGAGGTTTCCAAATATTTAAGCTTTTAATGTAATAAAACATACAAATTTCTAACTAAATTATAACAATTACATCCTTTCAAACAACCGATCAGCAGATTTAGTTGCACATATTAGCACATTTTATCTACACAATCCGATTATAAGTGCTAAAATAGATACCCCAAAATGACAAATTTATTTAACTTGACCTGTAATTTTACAGATTAATACATGAGAGTTTTTTTTTTTTAATAAAGAAAAAGAGGAATTTTATCAACTATTTTAGAACTATACCTTAAAAGAAAAATTTTCTCTACATTTAGTTTTAAAAAAGTACCCTTTTAAATTAATTATTTTACTTACCTGCATAGGAACCCTGGGATTCTGTGGTTTGAAACTGTTGCTGCTCCATAGGTAGATCTGTTGGTCGCATAGGAACACCTCGTTTTGAGTCAGAAGTTTCTGTTTCTGAACTAGATTCAATCTGTTTCTCCAAACTACGTTGCAGACTTCTTTCAATCATTATTTTTTTACATATGTCCCTTAATGTGTTTGCTATTATTCGTGCTGGGATATCACAGCGAAAGACATGGCACATGTGCTTTTTGGTTATTCTGTCACGAGCCACATACGCAAAATCTCTGAAAGTACAGGCAAAAGATTTTCAACTTTGGACACAAATTTCACTTCTGGAATACAGAAGGAATTATTTAATGATAAAATATCACAAAAATTTAAACTATTAATACCAATAATCATCCACATAACCCAATATAGTACAAGACATGATGCACAAAATTAACTAAAAATTAGAAGTATTTTACCTTTCTCTGTAGACAGATCAGAAGCATGAAATGAAACAAATGGTCTATTATTACAATAAAACGGAAGCAAAAGGCTAAAAATACATTTCTTGTAAAATAATTAAATGTTACAAATACATTTAATATACATTACAAATACATTTAAAAATGCAAAGTGCACTGATGACTAAATATCATAATAATGAAGTGACTGAAAGACAGCATTGAAAATGATACTTAAAAATGTTATTCAATACCCCCATGATGTATAAAAACAATTAAACAGGTTACATGAGAAAAATTACAATTCAGTTGTCAATTTTTTAAAACCCATCACGAATGCAATACTTCCGTAGTAACTTGAATGACAAATTGAGCTAACAAAATATTTATTAAATTTTCATTATTTACAAAAATATGTATCATGAAATCATAAAAGTGATCTAGTTTCATCACAGCAACTCCATTAAAATTTGATTTCTGAAGAATACCAAATATTTTCAAATACTCCACAGATGAAGAAGTCTGTTTTTTCTTTGTTTCATGCAGAAAACAAAGTTACCAATGAAACTCGAATACAATGGAACTGGGAGAGTTTTAATACGTAAATCAAGGAAAGGGTGAAAAATTAGTAAGTTCTTAGCATTTTTTATATATACATAATTTCTTTATAAAGTTATACAAAAATTAATTCTGATATATTAAATTTAACATTATACACTTTTTATTTACACGATTTGTATGGTAAATACCAAACAACACTTGTACGGTAAATTGAAACAAAGTGGAATGTGATTCAATATTTCAATTACATGATAAGCATTGAAAAATTGCAATTAACCCCTTAACGCTCGCATAATTTTGAAGAAAATGGTCATAAAAGTGCCTATTTTTTTTATTCAAGAAAATTATATAAAACTGAGTGTATATACAATATTTGCATTCATTTTTAATTTTTAAGTTAATTTTTAGCTTGAAATTTAAAAAAAAAAAAAAATTCGGAAAGCCAACATTCAGGGTTATTATGACTGAATGTTAGTTTTCCAACAAAGAGAGAAAATAAAAAATATGTGTTTGAAACATTCAAAGAGAATTTTATTGCATTTACGCATAATGTAAATAAATACTAGTAATTTTTTCTTGTGTGATAAATTTCAAAGCATGCGATGCAAAGGCCAACATCACAATCAGGACAATAGTACCGAGTTTCCTTTCTGCATCTCTTATTATTTTCATCTCTTTTGGAACAACAAACTTTGCATTCTCTTGATGGTTGCCGTTTCTTATCCGTTGGAGGTATCTGTCTAATAAAATGTCTTTCAATCAAACGATTGGGGTTATCCTCCAAGCTTGGCCGGCCTCTTTTTGTAATGGTATCCGATATCGAATACTTTTGAATAAGTTCATCCACTAAAGATAAACGGTACATCAAATGGGATTTTTTTCCACTTTGTTTTTTGTAAATAAGGTACGAGTTCAAAATAGTTTGATCTAACAAATGAAAAAATATTTTCTTATAATATTTCTTTCCTCTTTTTCGAGCAATAGAATAATCTCCAAGATATTGGTCTACAATATCTACTGCTCCCATATTTTTATTGTAATCAGTGACAATTGCAGGTTTTTTGACAACTTTGTTATGACACTGTACATCTACCATGTCATTTGTATGGACTGTAGATAGCATAGTAACATCTTTCTTATCTTTCCACTTCATGACAAGAACTTTACCTCGACGAAAAGCAATATTTTCATTTTTTGCGATCTTCTTTTTTACCAGTTCATGAGGCATTTCTTTTCGGTTTACTTTTACAGTTCCATATGTGTCTGTTTGAAATTTTAGAAGCATGTCTGCCAGTTCTGGAGAGGTGTAAAAGTTGTCTGTTATCAGACAATATCCCTGTCTTAGAAGTGGTTTGATGAGTGACATCACGACTTGAATTGACTGAGGCAGATCTTTATATGTCTGATCAAAAACCGTGCCTTTTCCGGTATATATAATTTGTGACCATATATACCCTGAGCTTGATTCGCATAATAAATAAGATTTAACTCCAAAACGAGATCTCTTTTTAGGCATATACTGTCGCCACCCTAAACGACCTTTGAAGAGCATGAGAGTTTCATCAATTACAACATCTCGTCCAGGAGTTACAGCCCTTTGGAACAATTCATTCAGGTGCTCTAACACTGGCCAAATTTTATACAGCTTTGGATTTGGATGTGTGTTAGAATCAAACGTTTCGTTATTTACAAAATGCAGAAACTTGTGTATTTCGTAAAATCTGTTACAAGGCATTATGCTCCCGAAAAAAGGTGTTGAAATAGAATGTTTCTTACTCCAGTACATTTTTGTGTCTGGTTTTTTTACAATACCTTGTAAAATTACTATACTCAGGAATTTCATAATTTCTTCTTTCGTGACTGGTGTCCAAGCTTTTCTTTTTTTGAATAGGCGGAATGATGAAGAATTTTGACATTGTTCGGCATATCTATTCGTTTCCGAAATAATGAGATTCACTAAATTATCATTTAAAAAATACTCAAAATATTGTAACACACCAGAACTTGGATCAAAATGTATATTTACCTTTGGCGTTCCTAAAAACTTAAAACGTGGGGGTTCATGATCTACTGAAGTAATTTTAGTCCATACTCGTCCAGGCAACAGTACAGCTCCATCATCACTGCTTTCAGATTCACTGTCCGAACTTTCATAAAAATCAGTTATTTCAGAATCACTCTCAGATCCATTTATACTAAAATCGGAATCAGATTCACTGCCTGACTCTACCTCCATAATGTATACAACATTTAAAAAAATATTTTCTTACCGAATGCAAAACATATGCATTCACAAAGAGGCTAACTTAGTAACTGAGAAAACAAAAAAGCGCGCGCTTTGGAAAGTAATAAGATTTCAAAAAACATCTCAAATATGCGTGTTTTTAGAGTGCTGACATCTGGTTTAAAAAAATTAACTATCTCTAAAAACATTGCAAATAGTCTAGGGCAGCCATCTGGTGTACATATTGAGAAATAAAACATGATTCCGGGCATAAGAAATAGATTGTTTTAATATTTTTGGCGCATTATTTTTGAACACTCCAGCCCGGAAATATCACGGGCGCGAGAAATAGAGGACGAAACTTCACCCCGTCATTTTCACGGGAGCGAGAAGGAAGGGGTTAACTGTGAACTAAATCAGCTTCGAATATCAGTTTCCCAGCAGAATATTTTTCTTTGACTAACTTCTGAAAGTTCATTTTAGCAAAAGAAAAATTTTCATTAGGTATTTTAATCAGGCCAAAATATCAATGAAAAACATGATTTACTATTGCTCATTTTTAAAAATCTGGTAATCACAGTTAATGCTCTCTACACTTAAAGATTTCATACTTTATTTCCTTGAGTAAGAAAAGAGTCTGATAAAACAAATATGTTGTTTCTAACAAAAGACATATTTTATTTGATGTAAAAGATGTTTAGCATCATTTGAATTGTTTGCAATGCCTTAATGAAGGAAAATTATCATTTACATCATGACAAGAAATTAATGTTAATTAAATTAAATAAGCAGATCCAAAAGTAATAATGAATTACTCAGAATTTTTTTCAGTTCAGTTTCAGATACAAATCATGTTTCACCCATATTCTGGAAAACAACTGCAGACTTAGGAAATGTTTTCAAATACAGTTATGCACGAACCAGAGCTAGAGACAGTAATTTTCTGAGTTTTTCAAAAAGAATTTCATGAGATTTTTACGATCTTCAAATTCTACACGAATCAAAGAAAAAAATCCATCTTTATTCAGAGGGTTTTATTTATTGATTATAAAAATTATTGCATTGTTACTGCTTCCAAAACAATTGCTTGCAAATTAGAATGCATTTTTCAATTACTTGAAATCATCATCCGGAAATTCAATAATATAAACATGAATTCCAGCTTCCCTAACTCATACACACGAATGAAAATATTTATTAAACTCATTTTGCTTGAAAATTTTAAATCACTACACTCAGTTTTAGCATTATAAGTCTTTAGACATAGGACAGCTTTTCTTAGATAAAATGTAGTGGAAAGAAACAGTACTAAAAATTACACAGAATGCTTAATTGCATATAATTTTACAAACCAGGACACTCAACTGATTCACTTTACTGATTAATTAAGAACCATATGTTAAGAAGCGTACACACTGAGAGATAAATTGACACAGGAAATAAAAAAACCAGACATCTAGAAAAATAACATATGATAGAATTAATACTTTCCAATATGATACTATTCACTGTATTCTTTAGCACTAATAGAATTAGCATACTTAGTAGCATGATTTCAAGGGTAAGGTGGCATTTTAAAGCACTAAAGCAATGCTAACGATCTGGAGAACAAAAGTGAATTCAAATAATATTTACAACACTTAATAGATTTTTACAGAATTTTTAGATGCTTATGATCTTATAAAAGAAAAGATTAGTCAGAAAATAAAATTTGTTTCCTAAAAGATGGGCATTTCAAATTAAATAATACGGAAAGGATTGATAGAGAATTTGATTTTGGGAATGATAGAGAATTTGATTTTGAGAAAAAAACAGAATACATATCAAATGGATTTTTTGACTGTAACTTTCATTCTGAATCTTTACTGTCATCTGAAGCAGCTAAAAGCAGCTAATTTAAAAATGATGCACGTAAACAAGTTTAATATCAAAGGCTATGCTTCTGCCGTTTTCACAGAGTAGTAATTCCAAATATTCTTAGATAGTAATTAAAAAATATTGCAACAATCTAGGAATTGGCATTTTAAAATGAAAAACAGCTAATATTAATAATACAGATAAAAATCGTCACACACTCTATTACATGGGGGATGAGGGATAGTATTTTTGAACATAAATTTGCATAACCAGAAAAATATTAAAATGGTATATTGCCCTTTGAATAAAGCATAAAAAAAGACATATATCTGTAAGTAGAAGACTGTTTAAATTAGTTCTTTACTACACAATTTCGTCACTGCCTTTAATTTTTGATACAGACGATAAGGTATAAAAAAAAGACTTGAAATTTTGCAACCATTGCATTAATTATATGATATTGAAATGTATTTATGATTTACAATGCCTTAAGGTTTAAATAATGATGACTGCAAAATGTTACAAATAAGTACATATAAAATAATTTTTTAAATGATTCACTTTGTTACACTGATAAGCATGCACTTTTATAATACCCAATATTAATAAAAGATCTTAAGCATCTCTTATTGAAAACAACACGCTCTGTTATTTCTGATTTTTATTTGTAACAGACTTCACTGCAAACTGAAAACTCTAATACCTTTTAAAGATGCTAACAGCATGCCACAATTATGGTTAAAGCAATTTAAATATTCATATTTCATTTAAAATTTTAAAAGTGATGACATTTAATAAATACTGGAAAGTGACAGGGAGAAACCAAAAATTTTAGTTCAAAATTAAATTTTTTATGAACAACAAACTGAGAAAATAAATTCAATAATCAAATTTTGAAAATCAATGATTAACTCTGATGCTCAGATAATAACTTCACACCACATTTCCCTTGCCATATACTACTCAGTGCCAAGAAAGTGGGAATTCACTATCATCCATGCTAATTGGTTGATTAACAAAACTTGTGCCATTTCCCACAATGCATTTTTCATATTTGTAAAGGATAACTTAGGTTACAGAAGGTCATTTAAAGGGTCTTAGATAAATTTGACAACAAGTCAAAAAATTTTTTAAAAAGGTGGGGAGAGCACCTTTATTTTTTACATCAGAATATGTAGCTGCAAATGTTACCCCACTGTGCTTGAGGTGCAAGAATAAAAAATAAAGGGAGGTAATATAATGTATTTTGTAGACAAATGTTTATTAATAATTTCTGAGAAAATGTTCGAAGTTCACTATCTGTGCCAACACATGCTTTTCAACTTTGATGCATGGATTATTAGAAAATACATTCAGAAATATCAGATCTCAATAACTCTTGTAACAAGATCAGTACCTGAACATATAGGGCTCACATACTCAAGGCTTTTGACGCAACTCCAAACAATATTTGTCTATCAGTGGGGGGGGGGGACATAGTGCATGGTCAGGGTTGTGAAGTAACTGGTATGCCTTTTCAATGCTCTGCATGGAAAAAGATGCTGTTGATGCATTCCCGTACATCAAAAGCTGAAACATGTGGTCACCTTATTGCACTGAAACCACATACACTAACACATGGAAATGAAAGTAAACCTGTTGAATTTTCCCAACATTGAAGAACTAAATAAAGACATTAAAGTTGTTTCTAATATATGTTTTACAACTAAAAAGGCCCTACAGTCTGCCTATATTGGAAGATTTTACGTCATGAAGAGTGAGACACCCTATTCTATAGATGAGACCTTAATACTTCCAGTTACAAAAAAGCTCAAACAATGCTTACCGAAAAGTTATCTAATGATATTTATGTAATACCCCTTTTAAATGATGCAGTTAAACATCAAACAATGACACGGTCAATAATGTAGAATCAAGATATAGCATCAGAATATTTTATAATATCCATTATAAAACATTTTATACACTTCAGATAGATGACACAACAGACATTTCAGATGATGCACAGTTGATTTGTTATGTCACGCATGAGTTTAACAATGGCATTCATATGAAGTCCTAACAGAGTACATGGATAAGCATAAAATTGATTGGGAAAACATATTTTGTTTAATGTTTTTGTTCGTTTGGGGTTTGTACGCTAGCCGGCAGGCACAGTGACAATATGGCTAAAGTAAGAGTTGTGGCAGCTGATGTTACCTGGATCCACAGAACACATCAACAAGAAAGCCCTGGCAGCCACAGCTAAGTCATCTAAGTTGAAAACTATTTGTTTGACGTTTTTCAAATTCTAGTCTTAGTTACTGAGCTGAAAAGCAGCGCAAACGCAAATTAGTTAGGGTTTTAAGTGCGCGCTCGGAGCTTCAGTGGGTAATTACTGGAGTTCCAATGATGTAGATGTTCCTTTCAGATGTGCTTTGAGGTAGAAAGGAACTACTCGAGATTTGGCTGTGGCTACTGAGTCTACATTCTTCAGCCAATGTGATGTTTGAAGAAAGAAATACATGAGTTTGAGTCAAGATTACGAAACTTTACTAAATGTGTACGACAGCAAGTCAACAGAATATAGTCTACTAAACATCAAGGAAGGAACATGCAAAGTTTTGTGAACCGTGAAACCGGAGTTCCAGTGCATTTCTTTATCTTTGTGACAAAGAAGCATGTAACTAGTTAACTAAACTAAAAGAGAAAATTAAAGTAAGTTACGACTGCTGATTACCCTCAGTTAAAACTTTTAAAATCTAAATTAAGTAATTTAATGAATAGAAATTTCAGATATTTTTAGTAACATTTTTCATAGTTTGTGACTAGAAAGATATTGAACTTATTGAAGAGGTATTACTTTTATTGCTAACCAGAGTTAATATTAAGAATGTTAAAGACGTCACCGTGGAGGCTATCAATCACTTGCCTTTCTAACTTTTCCTATATTTTGTGGCAGTGCTGAAGAATAGGTATCACTTAATGATTTATTTAAAACAGCGATAGTAGAAAATGACAAACTATCGGGTGCAAAAAAAGTGCAATATTTAAAATTTTTTTCAAGGGATATGCATTAAGGATTACTCAGGCTTTAACTATTTGTGACAGGAAATCTGAAACCACATGAAATTCACTGTGTCAAACATTTTAATGTAAGAGAGAATTATCTTCATCATTGTTAAAAAAAAATCTTAAATTTATCAAATTTACACACTGAAAATCCCAGCCAATTATTTGCTTTCGTAGATACCGTAAGAGAATATTTATTTTCATTTGAGACATTGGGTTTCAAAGTAGAACAATTTGCAAATATTATTTTGATGTTAATAGTACAGTACAAAGTCTGACATCTCTAGAATGACCTAAAATCCGGACCTCAAAGCCACAAACAAATTTTTTTTGTATGCCTCACATAGTTGATTTTTCCCTCTCATAACAAATCATGTGGAGAGTCCAATTCTTAATTTCACTTCGGCATTAAATAAAATACCCCGCTAATGAAGAAACAATCATTTTAGCATAAATTTGAGTTTGACACCAGTTGGAGCCTTTTCTGTAGAGGTTGCAAACGTATTTTGTGGTACATATTGCCAGAAAAGTCCAGTTTCATCCGCGTTCTAAATTTGTCTTGGAGATAACACTTCACTATTAATGAGTTCAATGAATTCATCTGTAAATAGTTCAGCAGCTTCATTATCAGCTGAAGCTCTTTCACCTGAAATTGTTAATAGCATTATAACATGGCAATTTTAAAATTTGATTAACCAATCTGTCGAATATGTGCACTCAGTTTTTAAGTTCATTTCTTCATGAAATATTTTGGCTTGAGCCATTAGCATTGGACCCGTCAATGGCACGCCTTTGCTGTGTCTTTTTTGACGATTCAATCATCACTTGTTCATGATCACCACTTTTAGCATAGCGGTTCATTTTTCTACTATTCATTGCGACTGGGGTGTCAGAATCCCCAAAAAATTCATAAAGTTCCTTTTTCTGTTGTGTCATATACAGTTGACTTTCCAATGCCATACTTCTTGCATAATTTTGAGACAGACATACCTATATCCATTTTTTTTTTCAGCAATTCCACTTTTTGTTTAATGGACATCAAAACAAGCTTTTTCTTTGTAGATCGTGTTGCAGCTCCAGAATTAGAAACTCTTTTCGACATAATCGAATGTTGAGAGTTTAGTTTTCATAAAATTCCTGTAATTATAAGAGCCTTCAAAAAATAATAAGCTGGATCAATACAGAAAGTTAAGAAACAGAGCAATCTGCTGCATTAACTGAAATTCTTTGGAATCCTTAAAGTGTAATTTTAGCCTAGCTTAACAGTGCCCACTATACATTATTAGCTATGTAGCATGAGATCAGCAATGAAAGACAAAAATGTTCCGTTAAATTTTGTTTTGCTCCTATTGCTCACTGAGACAATTAAGCTCGAATTTTATTAATTTAGTTATTTAATATATTTCCAATTCTTGCACGTGCTTAAGGCTTATCTGAGTTCTGAATATATAAATATTCACATAAGTTTACTGAGGGCCGCACTAGATATTTTGCGGCCTGATGCAGTCTCTCCGGGTCCTAAATTCTGCTACCAATCGTCTCCATAAGTTCTAAATTTTTGCCACGCCTTAGTTTTGGGTCCCAGTGTCTAAAAGTCTAAAAATTTTACCATCCCTTAATTTTATAACTCGGTGCTTCTCCAAATTTTGCCTTCACTAAATTCTGCCGTCTGGTGTGGCCATATGAGCTCTGGCATCGGTTCTGGGTTTATGTGAATAAAAAAATCAGTTATTCTTAATTCAAATCGCACTAAGCGTAATCATTTGGCCTATGAGTATCATTAAGAAAATATATTTTTAGCATATAGAAAGAAATTTTTGTTAAAATTTTTCCTTGTTAACATTTCTTAGTGAATTTAACTTAAATCTGTAATCATCGCCAAGCATAGTGTCAACATAATAGTTACCATACTCTTTGTTACACTAATATTAAAAAAATTTTTTTAGGCATCGCTACATGAGTCATTACTCAAGTTGTCATGTATAGATAAACATAAGGTGATAAAAACAAAATATAATAAATAATGATTCGCCAGGTTGGCATCAGGGATATAAAATATTAGTAGGTATAAAATCAACAACGTTTCTAAGTAGAATGCTTTGGTTTGAGATGTATGTCAAGTAGATATGCAGCTACAGAGCTGAATTATTGATCACACAAATTTACGCTAAAATAGTTGTTTCTTCAACAATGAAGTATTTTATTTAGCGTCAAAGTGAAATTAAGAATCAGGATTCTCCGCGTGTTTTCGTACAGGGGTAAAAAATCAAATGTGCGTAAAGCATAAAAAAAATTCCTAAACAAATTTTTTGTTCGTGGCCATTCCAGATATTGGCCTTCCACATCTCCGACTTTGTATATTGTACAATAAATAATACAATTTGGGCTTAGTTGTATCAGTGTGCGATACAAGCAAGACAAAATTTAGTGAAACAACTTGTTTTCATCACCAATCTCATGATACATAGCCAATAATGATATACCAGACGCTATTCTGCTGGGCTAAAATTATACTTTACCAATTCCATGTATTTTGGAATATATGAGATTGTGCTGTTCCTTAACTTTCTGATTTGATCCAGCTTATTATTTTTTGTAGGCTGTTATTATTACAGCAGTTATATGAAAATTAAAGTTTGAACTTTTGATTATGTCGAAAAGAGTTTCTATTTGCGGAGTTGCAAAAGGATCTACAAAGTGAAAGCATGTTTTGATGCCCATTAAACAAAAAGTGGAATTGCTGCAAAAAAATGGATAAAGGCATATCCTTCTCGAAATTATGCGAGGAGTATGGGATTGGAAAGTCAACTTTATGTGATATAACAGAAAAAAGAACATTATGAATTTTTTGTGGATTCCAACACCCCAGACACAATGAACAACAGAAAAATTCTTCACTATGATAAAAGTGGCGATTATGACTAAGTGATGATGGAATGGCCAGATAAAGACGCAGCAAAGGTGTGCCACTGACGGATCCAATTTTATGGCTCAAGCCATATTTCATCAAGAAACGAACTTAAAAACTGAGTGCACTTATTCGACAGGTTGGTTATCCATATTTAAAAGTCTCTGTGGCATAAGGCAGTTAAAAATTTCAGGTGAAAAGGCTTCAGCTGATACTGAAGATGCTGACCTATTTGCAGACAAACTCATTAATAGGAAAAGTTATCTCCAGAATAAATTTACAATACTGATGAAGCTGGTCTTTTCTGTAATATGCTTGGTGACTTCTACAGAAAAGGCTCCAACTGGTGTTAAAGATTCCAAAGCGAGACTAATTATTATAGCATGTGCAAATGCTGCAGGAACACACAAATGTAACCTTTTAAAGGAAAAAATACATCACCTCGAGCATTTAAAGGAGTAAAGATTTTCCCCGTTATATTTCATGCAAATAAAACAGCTTGGATGACACAAGCATTAATGAATGACTGGTTTGAAATGATTTCAAACCCGAGGCTGGGCAACATTTGAATATGGTTGGTTTGCATGATGAGACAAAAACTGTCCTGATTGTTGGCGATTGTATCCCGATTCTAGACAACTGTTCAGCTCCTACTTCACTTAAAGTTTTAATGAAGGATAATGCATCTTATTCTTCTTTCTTCCAAACTGTATGTCCATCATTCAGCCTATGGATATCAGAATAGTGTGAATGCTGAAATGCAAATATAAAGTAGCATTTTTAAACCTGTGTTAAATTTCTTGAATAATGGCAAGCCTATTCAAGAATTTAAAAAATATTTTAGCATAAAATCTGTGGAATTATGTGTCTCCAGATATTTTAAAAAATGCTTGGCATAATTTATGGTAGCTAACATATTTCATGGTGAGGATAATGAAGATGATAGCTGCAAATTTGAAGGTTTTCATATATTGCTAACCAAAGGTGAAATTTTCCAATTAATGGATTTTGTAAAGATATGTGGAGAAGCAGTAATAAATGAAAATGATATAACAGAAGTTTTTCATTGCGATGACAATGCCCCAATGATCAATCAATTAACGGATGGTGAAATCTGTAGTATAGTTCTAGAGCCAGAAAATACTGCTAACCATAGTGAAGAAAGCGACAGAGAAGTTACTGAAAACGAAAAACTTTCGATTTACAAGTTAGTCTGAATTCTCGACACAGCAATTACAGGACATGAACAATGGAACTTTGTAACTGAACACAAAATGATGTCTATGTATAGAATTAAAGAGAAAGTATTAGCACAAAAAAAAGCAACTTAAACAACTTACAATGAAAGAAATGTTTAATAAAGTACACAAATAACTATTAAGCTTTTTTTTTGTAAATTTTGATACCTTTTAGATAATAAATGCTTCATTATTTCATAAATCACAATTTCATATTTTTAATTTTATAATTTCTACATGCCATCTTATTAGATTTAAACTGATGATCTAATATCCGGAATCGCCGAGTCGGATCTGAAACTTTGTACTATATAATTTAAATTAGATTCTTCTATGAGACGATAGTGGGAACAAACTTTAAAACGAGAGGAAATACCTACCCTTAATGACCTGTTGGAATTCTTAAAATCTCAAGCTAGATCTCTGGAAGCAGGTAAACAACAAAGTATTAGTAAGTTAAAAAAAGAACCGCACTGTCTTTAGTAATTCACTTGTGGTGCACATACTGCAAAGCTAGTCATTCAATACTGAAATGTAATAAAATTTTTAAATCTGAAAGTTCAGAAGTGTGCTAATTTTGTAAAGAAATACAATCTGTGTTTTAATGGCTTAGATTTAAAAAAAAAAGGCATAATCATAGTCGGTGTAGAAGTATCCATAAATGTAGGAAGTGCTTTAAAAATCACCATGCATTACTGCATTTCAAGAGTTCGAAATGAGGCAGAAATGAGTAAAGGAGTTATGGACAGTTTGAAAGAGTTTTCGGTGACAGCTAAGCCATTTTCTCTCACAATGGAATCTCGTACTTGATCAGCTAAATTGGGAAAATTTCAAGAGTTCTAATCTCGTAGCCCGTAATTAAACCTTGTGTATCAGACGCTGTTCTTCAGCATGAGCTTATATTATGTGCAACTGCTATTAAAGTGCTCGATTCACCTAGTAAATACAAATGTGTACAGCATTGCTTGATTCTGGCAATCTAGGAAGTTTGGTTACAGTAGAGTGTGTGAAGAAATTAGGGTTATTGAGAAGAATTGGGATTTTTTTTCATGTTTAGGCTCATCAGATATGAAGGCTAATAGAATTATGCAAATAAATTTCATCTTGCATTTTATAGTGAAAGCACCATTTAGAACACAAGTATTTCTCATCAATAGAACTACTGGAGAACTTCTGCATTTTACACTGGATAAGAAGTGCATTGAAAAATGTAATGACTTAATGTTGGTGGATCCAACATTCTACAAGTGTGGGCCTGTTGATATATACTTAGGCGCAGATATCTCTTTGCTGCTTCTAAAGGGGAAAACAGTTAAATGCAGAGAAGGTAAACCAGTAGCCTGTTGTTCTGATCTAGGATGGATTATTTCAGGTAGTATGAATACTTCAACAGAGATTAAACCCCTGCCTACACGAACAATATATATGTGGAGGTAAAGCAGATGCTGTCTAATTTTTGGAAATCGGATGCTGTACCTACATTTAATATGCTTATCAAACTGGAGATCTGCCTTCTTAAGTTGGAGATTCAAGACAATTAGATATGCATATATTCAAGTCTTTACACTGTTTTTAAAAAGGCCACAGATATATAAACAATGTAAGTGTTTCATGAGGGAAAAACTCAAGCTGATATATATGGAAAGAGAACTGAGAGAGAGATTTTTACTGATTCTGAATCTTACATGCTTCATCATCTTGCAGTGAAGGAATCAATTAGTACTACGAAATTGCTTAGTTAAGAGCCATTTTCGATGCTTTAACTAGAACAATGTTAGGACTTTCATTAAATGACCTTTTGATGGTCGGCTTCGTAACTAACAAGGTTGTGGTATGTGTCGAACTGAAACTCCTCTAGTGATACATACTACTTTTCAGAATTCATAAATGACAGAAGTTTACCAAAAGAACTATTTTATAAGAGGTCACTAAAATCTTTGATCCAGTGGAATGGTTAGCACCAATGATATATGCGAAAATATTATTACAAGAGTTATGGAGTTTACAGCTCAGTTAGGATAATGTCACTAAGGAGAGGAAGTATAAACAAAAAGTGGAAATCGTTTTACTTGGAATGACCCTCACTATCAAGCTTACCAATTCCGAGGTATGTCTTAAGCTCTAAGGTAATAATTATAGATGTACATGCTTTTTGTGATGCTTCAGAAAAAGATTATTGTGCAGTCATCTACCTCAGAAGAATCAGCTCTGAATCTTCAGTCAAGGTTAGCCTTCCGACATCAAAAACCAAAGTTGCTCCCTTAAAAATCCAGTCTCTTGCAAGACTAGTTATGTGCTGAGTTACTTTTAACCAACCTCTTACATGTAGTGTTGTCATGCATAGAATAGCCAATTAACACTATTTACACGTGAACAGACTCTTCGGGTTACATTGGCATGGGTTTTGCCCGAGTCTCATTATTGGTCACCTTTGAGGTAGAATTGGGTTGCAAAGATTCAGGAAGTCGTTTACGATATTCTATTGAATTATGTTGCCGGAAAAGAAAATTCTGCAGATTGTGGGACCAGATGTTTTATTCCATCAGAATTTTTACAACGTGAGTCATAATTCATGTAAAGCAAGATTAAAGTGTAGAACTAGAGAATGATATTATGTTAAAGGAAATATAAAAGAGTTTCATTTCAAATGCTTTTAATTTAAGAGAGGTCGGTTATTTTCCAAGGTTTCATCATGGTCAAAGCCATGTAGAGTGTTAATGTGGTGTAAAAGATTCAAGAATAACTGTAGTAAGCTACATGCAGAGCATACAAGGGTTACTTATCATCTGAAGAACTTTGTGAAGTTACTTTTATGATTGTTAGGATTGTACAAAGATCTAAATTTTCAGGAGAATTATTCTGTTTAGAATTCGGTAAACTTTGACGATGTCAAGCAAGATTTTGTCTTTAAATCCTTCCTTAAGATTCTGCAGGGATAATGTATATAGGTGGAAGGCTTGGAAATGCTATTATTTCAGATAATTAGAAATATCCTATGATTTTACCTAAGAATCATAATATTACGCATTTGATTTTTAAGCATTATCACAAAATGTATCTTCACACAGGTACTCAATTGTACATTTATGTCATACAACACAGAATTTCGATTGTAGTGTTAGAGGTATTATTAGAAAATGTTTAAATCAATCTGTTACCTGTCATAGATTTTGAGCACAAAATGCAACTCAGCTAATAGCAGATTTACCTGCTTCAAGAGTTACTTAGAGCTTTTTCTAGTGTAGGAGTTGATTCTGTAGGACCATTAACATCAAATACTGTACTAGGAGTTAAAAATCTTAAAGTGCTGGAATAGGTTGGATATCTTTCAGCAAAATCCCTCCTTGCAACACTTAAGACGTTTATAGCCCGTAAACGTAAACCATGTGAAATTCATTGTGATTATACAACAAATTTTATAGGAGCTAATAAAAAGCTAAAGAAAGCTTTATCTACTGTTCAACAGAATGAACACCTTCATGGGTATATTTCTTCAGAGAATATTAAATGGTTATTTAATCCCTCCTCTGCACCTCATTTTGAGGAATTTGAGAAACGGGGATTAAGTCTATGAAACACTACTTAAAAAGATGTTCAGGAATACTTATTCTAGCATACAAGGAATTTTTGGCATTAATAACCCAAATTGAATCCTGTCTTAATTCTGGGCCACTGGTACCAGCTTCAAGTGACTGCAATAACCAGATGGCCATAACTCCAAGACACTTTCTAACAGTAGCAGCTTTAAGTGCTCTTCCAGAAGATAACCTGATTCAAGAGAAGCTAAGTTACAGTGATCGATGGGAAAACTGGCAGAAGCTGTTTCAACACTTCTGGAAGAAACGGAGAAATCAGTGTTTGTCTAGATTGCAGCAAGACCTGAAGGTTGGTGAAATGGTCCTCATTAAGGGCAATCTACCTCCACTAAGCTCGAAACTAGGCAGAATTGTTAAAGAGTATCCTGGTCCAGATGACAGAGTACGGGGTGGTGGTTTTATGCACTTTCAATCGTGAAATCAAGCAACCCATACTAGAGTTATGTACTTCTGTCATTTAATTCATGATATTAGACACTTAATTTTTTTAATTTCTTTAATTTTTCAGATCTATTTAATTTTGAAAATTTACACTTTATTGCTTGAACTCCCTTGGTTCTGCAAGGTTGGGAGTATGTCTGATGTTATGCAAATTGTACTTTTAGTCACTCAGATGAGGTGCAGAGCAAATTAGTTAGGGTTTTAAAAGTGTGCCTGGAACTTCAGTGGGTAGTTACTAAAGTTCCAATGATGTAGATGTTCCTTCGAGGTGAGCTTTGAGGTACCAGGGTAAAATTCGAGTTCTGGACGTGTCTGGTGAGTCACTGTTCTTCAACCAACTAGATGTTTTAATAAAAAAAATTACGCAGAATTGTTAAAGTGTATCTTGGTCTGGATGACAGAGTTTAGCAGTGGTTTTATACACTTTCAATGGCAAAATAAAGCAACCTATACTAAAGCTATATTTCAGTCAAGATTACGAATTTGTGATTTCTTAAGTTCTGTTGAAGGTGTATGACAGAAAGTCAACAGAATACAGTCCACTAAACATTAGCAATAGAACATACAACCATGTTAGAAGACAGCATTAAGGATAATCAACTTTATTGAGAAATAGCCTCTGAACAGCAGCACAGTTTCACTGCTTTGTGATAACATGGGTAGCAGGCACAAACAAGTTTCTTCTGCACTATGAAGTTAACTGGCTTTCATGGTATAAGTACATATATGGCTCTTTGAATTATGAAAGTCATGTTATTTATAAACAAAATAGAGATTTTACATTCTTTCTTGCTGATGACATGAGGCTATGTACATTGACATCTCTTTGAGATCTATTCCTACAATTAAATGAATTAAATCTCTGTCTACAAGGTTTTAGTTGACTGTTCTCAATCCACATGTGAAAATAAATGTGTCTGAGAGAAAACTTGGTTAGTGAATTAGTTGTGAAAAAAGGAGAAATTTCTCACCATTTCCAACCTCAGAAAAATTTTTAGTAGAAATGAAACCTTTATTAGAAAGAATTATGTAATGAAACATGTTCACATCTTGAAACTCTGAGGTCAAACTGAAGCATATTTTCCAAGTGGCAAATACAACAAATTTTCATGCGTTCATATTTTCCAATATGATTTTGAAAATATGACTTGGCATTAAATGAAAGAAAACAATTAAATTCTATAATTAAATATTTGACTTAATTCAAATATTTAATCACAGAATAAAATATTTAGGTGTAACTTTGACAGAAAACTTCCATGGAATTTGCATATTAAAGACGTCATCAGTCAGGTATCAAAAAAGACTCTCTTCTGAAGATTTTGGCAAGATCCAAATGAGGTTGCTCCAGATCTACCTTAAATCAAACCTACAATGCTTACATATTACCTGTCATAACTTACTGGTGTGAATCACTTGTAACTGCTTCTAAGAAAATAACTGAATCACTTGAAAATTTTTAAAATTAAGCCTTGCATCTCATTACTGGAGCAGTGAAATCCATCCCTATTGATTATTTATTGTTATGTTCAAATAACAGGCTCTCAATCTAGTTCTTAAGGAACATGCTCTGCTGTTATGGGAGAAAATTATTAGAACTCTTGGTCTGGCCATGTGGGATCATATCTGCATTGAGATTGAGTGTAATCTAAAAATTCAGAGAGGCTTTCTTCTGGGGGTCATCAATTTCTCTACTTGACATCAATTTTGGAATACAGAAATTTTTATTATCTCGCTGCCCCATTGAGGCCAAAACATTTCCAGGCTGCCTTAAGTCAAAATGTATTCAAAGCAGAGGACTGTGATGAAATCTTTTGATCTGTGACATAATGAAACTGAATAATCATTACCCTGTTTTGCATTGGCTCAGGGTCTACATAGATGGTTCTAGGGTGGAAGATTGTGCCAATGCAGAAGTGGGTGTTTTCAAAGAACGCTTTTAATTTTACTCTCTTGCTGGTGCTAACATGTCAGCTTTTGATGCAGAAATCTCTGCTATCCGATGGTCCTTCTTCAACTAGAAAATCGATTGGAATGTTTTTCTAAAGTTATGATTCTCTCGGACTCAAGAGCAGCTCTTCAGGCCATACTCTGTTGGTCCACCCCATATGAAAGATATCTATGACTGTATCAATCTTTTGGCATGTTTATCAGATTTTAATGAAACATTTTCCTTGCAGTGGATCTCGGCCGACTGCGAAATCGAAGGGAATGAGACCACTGACATTCTGGCAAAAAAAGGCGTTCTGTTTTACAGCTTATCAAGGCATATATTCAAAATATTCCTGAGTGGCCTCGGGATAAATCGGCGGCACTGTTACGACTATTTTCTGACCATGATTGTCTCCGAAAACACCTTCATTAAATTAACTTGGCTGCGGCCCTGCTTATCCCTTGTGCACCTCCGCAGAGAATTTTGACAGTTCTCACGTTGCCTCCTGTCCTGCTCTACCTCCTGTATCCTTATGGGAGTGATATTGGATTGACAAACTTGAAAGTTGACGGATTAAACAATGTCCGCCCATCTTTATGTTCATTTACTTTTGTTTCAAAGATATTTGTTGCCCTGTGTACTTGCCACTGGAAATTTAAAAAAGAAAAAGAAAAAAAAATGATTACATTGGACTTAAAAATGAAATTCGAAGTAGAAGATATGATTATTTTCTGGACTGTGCAACTAGTGAAAACGGAATGCAGTGACCTGCGTAATGGTACGTTAAAAAAACATAGTTTGCTTTAACATAATGTGTGTGAGGAAAGGTTTTTCATCACTATCTCAAATAAAAACAATACACTGAAATTGACTTCAAATGTGTGGTAATCTCAGATTTATGCTTGCCAGTATACCTCCCAACACAGAATAGCTATGCAGGAATCAGCAAATTCATCAGTCTCATCAATATGAGCACCAATATTTACCCAATTTTTTTTAGTTAATACAATAAATATATTCAGAAGTCCAATAGCCTGGAATTATTTTAAATGAATATAAATTTTCTGATATTAACTTTATAATTTAACATCAATGTCAAATCAAATTAATTTTAATTAATTGCATTTTTAAAATACAAGCATACTCATAGCATATAATATGTGCTAAAAATTGCTCTTGGATGGGGACAAGAGGAAGATGGTGTGCAGAATATTCTAATTTAGAAAAGTAGTCCACACTTGAAAAAGTTCGAGAAATGGTGCACTAAATCATTCAAAAATTTTAGAACAGATCCATTGAATTTCAACTAATCTTAGTTGAAAAATTAAACAGATTCTTAAAGAAATACAACCATAAGCAAGCACGATTTAATAGCATTCAGAATACTGAACAAATTATGTGAATGAATAATTAGTTACCAACCTTCCATTGTCACGCCCAACTCCCCATACACGGATTGTATGAATTGGTTGAGTATTCAGAACTGTCAAATCTTGTGTATCCATCAGTCGCAAGGAATAGTCATCTAAATCCATGAACAAATCCTTTCCCTGAAAACAAAGTTCCAGACATTACATATCTGAATACATACAATTGCACAACAGTTTACAAATGTTTTAAAATCCCTCTACTTCAACTGATGGCCAAGAGTTATCTAACATCGTGCTTTAAATACAATGCAAAGCTACTAAGAATAATTAAGTACAAGAATTTAATCAACATTTAAGAAATTAGTAACTTAATATGTTATTTCAAAAAATTTTTAATCTTAGCAATAAACTGCTGTGGAGTATATTATTATAAAGGACATTCAAATATAAACAAGTAAAACTTCATTCATTGATTACAATGAAATGACTTGTATTCCGTTTTTCCATTGTAATCATCTGCAACAGTGATAACTTGTTTCAGCACCCAGGAAGTTTCAAAATTCCACAAGAATATGTCTTAAGACTGCATATTGACCTACTTTTGCACGGCACCAGTAAACTACTCATTATAAAGGGTGTTTTTAAGGTGTCTATTGAGCATACTACTGTTTGAAAAACTCTACTCTGTCATTTAAACAAGGATGCTTACCACATTCAAACTGTGCATAAGCTTGAAGCCGAGGACTTCATGCTTATGCACAGTTATGCTTCAGCAAGTCATGTGTTATGATTTGTTGGAAGCTGTGGATAAGGATCATGTTCTCTTTGGCGAAAAAAGCACATTCCATCTCAGCGGCCATGTTAATAGGCATAATTGGCGAATGAGGGCGGATGAAGAACCATTGGTTGTGTTGAACCAGATGTTGGTGCCCATTTATATGAATCTCAGGGAGCCACACCTAAAGTTAATGCATGGACTGGAACAGCTAAGCTCTGAGGACATTTCATGTTTGCAGAAAGGACCATAACAGGAGAAATTTATCTTGACATGTTGCAACAATAGCTTGAGCCACAGGTAGTATCAGATGGTATTATTGACACTTGTCTACCAAAAGGATAAGGCACCTCCCCATTGTCCCATTATTGTGCATCATTATTTTAATAAAACGTTTCCTGATAGGTGGATTGGTCATGGCTCTCAACAGCTTTGGGCTCCACAATCACCAACCTTGAACTCCCTTAGGATTTTTTGTATGGGTTTTTTTTTTCAAGTCAAAAGTGTACTCAGAAAAGACTGGCAGCACTGAACAATTAAAACAGTAAATTACGGCTGCAGCAGCTGAAATTACAGCAATAACTTCACATAAGGCATTCCAGAGTGTAGTGGAATGGTGGCAATTGTGCCTAGACACTCAAGGGGGCTATGTTGAATTGTATCAATTTAAGTGTTCTAATATGTTGCATTTTTATGTAACTAACTTATAGTTCAGAGCAAAGTCTGTTTAAACAAAAATGTATAGAGACTCATAAACACCCTGTATTTGAATTTCTTTGCTATAACACATTTTTAAGATGTAGAGATGAAAATCTAATGTTAATCCAAACTGATTTACTCAAACCAACATCTTAGTCATATGCCTTAAATTAGTGTACCTTACCAAACACTGAACACACACATGGTTAGAATGATAGTATAAGTAAGGCGTAAGAGTGCTTTTCAAGTTGAATGAAGTAAAATGGGAAAGAGGCCGATCTTTCACCATTTGAAAAACGCCTTATTGTTGGTGCCCATTTAGCAGAGGCCTCGATTTTGAAGACAGCATATATCACTGGGTTCTCAAAAGCAACCATATCAAAGGTTTTCAAAAGTTGAAATCAGAACCTACAGTCCTTCTCTAGAAGACGCAACTGCGGTTCCTGCACAGTAACCAATGCTTTTCCCAACAGATTTCAGCTTAAGCCATGAACAGAGAATTACAAAGGATAAGAATGCACAGTCTATGAGAAAACTACTCACTTCTACCCAACATGCAAGAATTCATTTGCAGTGGTGTAGCGAAAGAAGACACTGGACATCTCAGGAGTGCAAATGGATAATGTGGTCGGATGAATCAGGCTACACCTGATTTCGCACTGATGGAAGACGTCGAATTTAGCGAGAATCCCATGAAGCCATGAATCCATCTTGCCTTACATGCACTGTGCAAGGGTTTGCTGGAAGTATCATGATATAGGGCATGTTCTGCTGGCATGAAAGTAGTGCCCTGGTGTTCCTCAAGGCTAAACAAACAGCCATGGGATACCTACATATACTGGCAGGTCAAGTGCATCCTGCAATGTTGCATATTTACTCTGATGGCAACGGATACTTCATGGACGATAATGCAACTACACATCGTACCAGAAGTACTCAAAAGTGGTTTGCTGAACATCAGTCTGACTTCCAACACCTTTCTTGGCCACTACATAGCCCGGATTTTAAACCCCATAGAAAATTAGTGGGATATGGTGAAAAGAAGCATCCAACAGCACTCTTCTCTTCCATCTAATTAACAAGATCTAAAAAGCTGCATAGCCAATGCATGGTATTCTCTGGACGTAAATGTACTCCAGAAGCATGTAGACACGATGCCCAAACTAATCAGAGCAGTTATACCTGCAAAAGACGGTCCAATAAAATATAGACCCTGGGTTTCTAATTCATTGGCTAATGTGTGTATATTTCTTCTAAATTGGTTGGATGCCACGATTTTGTTCTTTGTGTTCACGATTTTGCAGTCCTCTTCATCTGATGTAATATCATATTTTGAGGCGTCCGATCCTGAAGATGACGGAAAATAATCATCTATTTCACTGTCAGATACATTCATAAAAAAAAAGCACTGCTACACACAGTAAATGAAAATGGAAGACACAGAATAAAAAATGTGCTTTACTCAAATGGAAACATGAGCAATAACCACGCAGTCATTACTTTCACCATTTCAGAAATATCCCCTTCTTCTCTGAAATATCCTCCTTCGCATACTCTGTCAAGGTCATTGTGGTGTTGCATTCGAAAGCTTTGCGAATAATGTTACTGGTAGCAGTGCAAAGTAAATGATAGTATTTTGGAAGGGTGTATATATATGCCCATGGCATTTAAAGGGTTAAGAAAGAGTGCATTAGTAAGAAAGCCAGGTATACTCCTCCAGGTGCTGAGCCAGGTGCTCACTGGCACAGCATTTAGGAATAATCACGATGGGCATAAGAAATATATACAGGGTTGCCACTCGAAGAGGAGAATAAATTCCCTGACTTTTCCAGGTTTTCCAGGAGTGTTTTAAGAAAATTCCAGTCTATCCGCTTAATGCACTTTGGCTGTGCTAAGAGGTAAATTAATTATGGTACCAACTGAAAACACAAAATTTGACAATTACATATGACTTATATATTATCCCCAAAGATTACTATAACTATAATAGGAGTTGTTTTCTCCACTGGAGAATTGAGATCAGAAACTGCTCAATGTGGATAAAAAAATTTTTTTGTCCTGACATTTTGCAGCTAAACGAAAGAAAGAAATCTATTTAACGATATTTTTAAATAAATTCAGGTATTTTATATTTATTTAGCTGTATACATAAGCAAAAAATATGTAGATTGAATTTCGTGATGTTATGTCATCATACTGCTAAAATTAGTTTCAGGATTATGCCAGAGAAAATTTCCTGAAATTTAAAAGTATTATTTACTAATAATAAATAAATTTAAGGGGAAGAAGCAACATTAAATAATATGAATGACATTAAAATAATTAAAAAACTGAATTACAATAATCAATGATATTTTGGCGAATACAGTTATATTAAATGGTTAGCCTAGATGATTAATTACTATTTTTTTATTTTACTGCAAAATGACAAATAAGGCATTTATTAAAAAGAGAAAAAAAATGTTTAAAAGATTTTGCGGTAAAATCCGAGTATATACGGTACGCATATAAGCATTCTGTACCACGCCACGCGCATAAGGAAAAATCCATACTTGTGATTGGACATACTTTCCGATGACATCATTTTCTCTTGGCGTAATGACGTTTAAACAGGTTTCTTACGGTTTTGTTTTCGATGAATGACGGGCTGAGTGAAAGGAATTGTGAAAATTATCGTTTGTTTTGTTTGAAAGCTGCAGCGCTCTGCAGATGGCTTCCTGTTCCACGGAATTATAAAATTATAAAATCTCTTAAAGATGCTGTTAATATGAGAAGCAAGCTTAAGTGCTTAGATTATATAAGCAACTGAGTTCATGAATTTAGTGCACAAACCAAAACATGACCATCTCGATCCAGCTATAAAGGTATTGTATGCTAGTAAGTATATTATTATTATTGCAATTTTGTTGCATTCTGTTCCTTTCACATTGCAGAAAATACTTTCTTTGCAAATGTTATATTACTTGCATGTTAATGTCCATGTCATTTCTAATATTCTGCTACCTTGAATGAAAGAAAAATAGTGCATTGAGTATTGTCCCTGAATTTGATACACGTGTATAAGAAAAGAAACTTCCTTGTTTAACAAACACTATTTTTATGCAAAGGTACAAAAGATGTTACACCTTAAAAAATGGGCAATATGCATAAAGTACTATTATTCAATTTAAAATACGTATCTCTAATTCTCTATTCCAAATCTATATCAGCTTAACTTCAAAAATAAATTTTACTTTTTCAGATTGATTATAAATATTGTGAATTTACTGTGCACTACGTTAGCTCCGAACGTCGTTTTTGCTATTTCCGAAAACTGACTTGAATCATGTTGTAGGAGTTTGCATCCGTAGAAAATGGATATAAAATGAACATGAAATTACTAATCACAACACTTTTAATATGAAGGGTTTTAAATTAAGAAGACATTTATTAAAAATGTTAATATTAATACGCATGAATACACACTTCTACACTTAATATTAATACACATTTACGGACTTAGCACAAGAAGAAATAATATTTTTTATTTGTAGGGAGGAACACTACATTTTTTATATTAAATTCACCACATTACAGTGTTGCAAGAATTATAATCTCATAGCAACAAAAATACAGCGCACTAATAATCTTTTCGGTAGTGCGATTAAAATGTAAACAAATGGTATGGAGGTGTATCCTTGAGCCCAAACAAAGTCAAGGCGTTCCTAGGCTTAGAGAAAATGATGTAATCCGAAGTCATATCCAATCAGAAGGACGGATTTTTCTCTATATGCGTGGTGCAGTACAGAATGCTTACATGCATACAGTACGGCCTTGGCACGATTTTGAAAATTGCCGCCAACACCGAAATGGCCCGTTTACTGCTCATCATAATGTCGCCAAACACCGTAAGTACGGTATACAGAGGCTATTCTCCATGGTACCGCTATACTAGAATTAAATAGATTTTGTTTTATGCAAGAATATGTATTTCTTTAGTTCAACATGCACTGCACACGCGCATGCGAGTCTTTCGATAAACTGTTTAGAGCTGCAAAAATTGGTTCTCTGCCAGTTGCCCGAGTGACGTTAACGCGCGCCAAGAAAGAGAACGTTGGCGCAAAACTCGCTTTTTGGGGGAATCGCTGTATGACATTCCATGACTTTTCCAGATTTAGACTAAAATATTTGAATTCCCTGACTTTTTTGGTCAATTTTCGAATTCCCTGACTTTTTCCGGTTTTCCAGGTAGCGTGGCAACCCTGTATATATTACCCATGTTTTGGCCTTTATTCATTTCTTGTAGATTCAAATTATAATGTGACTGCTAAATGAAATTTAGAGGCGAATGATATTCTCTCGCTGTTGGCAGAATTAAGTTCTCTCTCTCATCTGTTAAAAAACGTGTAGCCATAGTTTTGTCAAGCAACTTTGAGATGAAGTGAGTAATGAAAAGTAAAAATTATAATTTGCTTCCCAAATAAAATGATCGACATAACTGCAAAATGAAGTTATTGATGATCACTCGGCTATCGATTAATTTATGTTAGTGGAAGTTAAGTGCTCTTGTTTTTAATGGAAAGACATCTTCTTAACCGTGCTCTAGTAATCGAATTAATTGTGCTCTAGTACCCGAAATAGAAAAAGTGAAAACTTGCTTCTGAGCAACAAAAGATAAGATCACACGCAATATTTACAACAACATTAGTATTCAGAGCCTGACGCTTAACTTTGCTAGAATAACTCTCTTTTTCAAATGTATCCTGTATGAAAATATTTCATCAAAACTATAAATTATGAATACAAATCAGAAAATATGTATTGTGTTTTTGGTGAGGTTATGATAATACGAGTTTGGAATATTCAGCTTTTTAAAGGAGTTTTGAGCAAATGTTAGAGATGCTATTTAAGTGAAACAAAATATTAGTTCAACTAAGACTACTGTCTATGGGAAAACTGAAAAGTTACAATGTCTGAAGTTAGTATTTTTTCATATGAAAGGCAATTATTTGTGTTAGACAAGGCCTGATATATACTTAAGTACCCATCTCTCATCATTTGGTCAATCACTATATAAAAAGAGCACTATACAAATTGCTTCTTTACTCATGCACAAAAATACAGACAATTTCAGCGCCTTAAAAATTTTCCCATTTAACTTTTTTCTCATATTCTTTACATAGATACAAAATTAGTTTACAGTTTTACTTTTAAAGTACATATAAGTGCTCCTGATACTCTAAACTATGACGAACTCACTCTAGAAACCAGAGTAAAATGCCCTTGTTGTGTAACCAGAAAAAACTTTCAGTAAAGGCCAGGTCATGAACCTGTTAGGTTGTATCAGACCCCTGCTCTGTACAAACTTAAAATTATGTTACGTCCATGTGTAACTCAGTCCTTGAAATAAATTATTGTTACACGATAAAGGACTCATTTATGACTCTGTTCAACAGGATTCCTGACAAAATGATGCCCCAAATTATGCATACTCAGAATTTACTCAAACTTCTATTGCTTATGTAAAATAGTTACCTTTTGATATCTAAATGCTCATGAAAACTCTGGCTTGTTTACAGAAACAAGCTGCCTCATAAGATGCATATGAACTAAATTGTATATTATCAATTCTAACACTAATGTAATATCTGAAGTAGTAATAAAATTAAGCTTCTTACACATTCAGGCCTTTGGTGTTTATGCAATGAATCTACCTTTCTTACACATAAGACTTTCAGAAAATAAGCTGCTTACACAATCAGACACTTGGTGTTTGCTGGGTGCCACTTTGCAGGGGTTGTGTTTGATGGGTTCATAAATGAGTCTGTTATCGGATAGCAATAAGCTATAACAAAGACTAAGTCACACACAAACATTGCTGTTTCGTCATTCAGTTTTGTTTTGCTTTTTAACATTTGGCTGCAGGTAGAAAAGTTTTCTCTTTGCAACCGTATATAGCGTAAGAGAGGCAGAATTCTGAAGTAATTCTGAAGTAATTTGTATTCATTCTGAAGTCTCTAAGTAAAGGAAGAAAATAAACAGGCAGAATTCTGAAGTAAAATAAAAAGCAAATGGTCAGAACAAATTTGAAGAGCAGTGCTTAGTCCTACAAAACGTTTGGGTGTATTTAAGTAATCTAACAGGATGTCAATTTATTATTAATCCATGTTCTCCTTGAGCTATTTATCATGCCGTATGACATGAAGCGAATTTCTTTCTTTATAAATACATTACATTTCATTGCTTTTTCAAAAGTTCGTGAAATGTACAATTTTAAGTTTTTACAGAACAGGTGTCTCACACAATTTAACAGGTTCATCACCTGGCCTTTAATAAAGGTTTTTCTGGCTATTCACCAGACAGAACCCAACTCTCATCGCTAAAGTGAGTCCACAATCGGTTATAGTATCAGGAGCACTTGCATATATAATTTTATATAGACTTGAGGAAGATCCTGCTATACAGCAAAAAAACATGATTAATTTGTTGATTACAAACATTATTTTAGAATTACATACAGACAACATGTTTAAATCTCACTTATTTATTTCACAATTTATTTGAAAACATTAAAAACAAAAAAGAAAAAAGCTAACTATTTATCACTCACATCACCCCATCTTCCAACAACATCAAGTATATCATTTCTGCCCATAGATAAATCAACTATACATTTGTTAACAGCCTTGCTACTCCTTTCAGGTGTTAAATCAGCCTCTGCAATTTCTACCCAACCCAAAGACCTGACAGCAAACCGAATGGGTCTCTAAGTAAAGGAAGAAAATAAAAAAAGTAAATGTTAATGAACAATAAAGAAAAAAGATAAAACTTTAGCATTCTCAAAAAGTTATATATCTTAATTTCAAAAATTCATATTGGAAGTAAAATCAATATAAAATAGTCAAGCCAAGAAAGTTGTTTCACTAACATACAGTCACACACCAGTATGCATGATTTGTCATGGTAGTCAAAAAACTTTAAAAAATTTCTCATAAATTACGATCTTGCATCAAGCAAAACTGCATGGTAAGGATGAAATGCAATAGACTAACCATATAATATTCTATTTTCCCAACGCAATGTGAACCATCATCAGAACACATACAGTTTTTTTATAAGTAATTTTAGTATTTTTGCAATGATTTGAAACCAAATCATTATTTTTATTGTGTTATCATCCTTTAAAACTTTCCATGACAGTAACATTTTTCTTTCATTACTCTGTCATTCCCTAAGGATTAAACTACAGTGTTAGAATGTTTGGCTCTTGCATTAAGATGCTAGGTTACGTTATGTTATACGGATATGGCAAACATATGAGGGCTATCGCCCTTCTCAGGGAAAGTAATACATCTAAATTAGTAGCTAGTATCAGTATTAGTTCTATTAAGTTCTCAAAGAAAGGTTGCATTGATAACAGAAATTTCTGCTAATACTATGATTTAGTTAATTAATTTTACATTTCAGATATGCTTAAATTTTTCTTGCTTCACTTGCATTTTAAAACTTACAGTTTATGAATCATATGGAAACTTGTTAGTCTTCTGCTACTCTGAATTACAGGTAAATTAAACCTAGGATACAGGATCAGCAGATATGGGACACAACTGTAGTTTTTAAATGATTATTGTTTTATCAACCGTTTCATATAATGTAGTTAAATAAATAGCTGGTCGGTAATAACTTGCTGAATCAGAACATCTAGCTGGTGAAAACTAAAAATTTAAGTGAGGAATATCTCACTTAAAAACGCCTCAAGGTGAAGAAATTACAAATAATTTTCCCAAATAAAATACATGAAATTCTCTACACGAATGGAATTATCAAAGAATGCCACAGTACTGTTACATAATAAATCACAATATGCTTCACAATCTGTTAATATTAACAGTTTGGCTTCAAAGTATGCAAAGCATACAATTTTTTTTAAGATCCGAAAGATGGGCATTCTCATATACAAAGAAACTGAAGACATTAAACTTAGTTTTAGGGAAAATACAGCAGATGAAAGCATTACATGCTAATGGTTCATAACATTCTGTATAAGAGATGTGCTAGAAAATCAACCTTAGAAGTCAACTTTTGAACTTTTAAGCCTGCAGTTCATTCCTTCCAGTTGAATAAACAGATTTTATACTATCACGTCACCAACCATGATGCAGTATTAGCCAGTTAAAGAAAAGTAAAGAAGGATTACAATTAACTATGATAAAGAACCACAGAAGCTGTTGCTTCTAGGACAGTGGTCTATAGTTGGAGTTAACTCATCAAGCTGTGTTCCAAAGACACAGTTATTAAACAAAATCTCTGATACAAGCAGATCAACAATACAAAATAAGCAAATGGTCTATAGATATAGAGTAATTCTCCCACATGTTAGGATATGTTCATTCTAGCAAGACCGCAGTGACATCCTATGAACTGGATTATAAAATATTTTCTCATTCCCTTTACTCACTCTGGTGAATATTAAGAATCAGAAATGAATTATTATCCCTTCTTAGCAAAGAAGAGGTTTTCTAAGAATAATATTTATAATGTACTCAAAAAGAGATACTTAAAGTCTGTAACTTTTAAACCAAAAATGAAGTACAGTTGATAGTCATAATGAAAACAACCATCTGTGCTGGTAGTAGTGAAATGCAGCAACAATTCCATCATAACCAGCACAAAAAGTCTCTAAATGAAGAAAGGAAATCAACTTTGATTTTAATGTCCTCGTTTCAAGGACACAAGGAATTGTTAAACAAACATCAACAGTACTATGATGATTCTTTTAATTGGGCTACATAATTACAAACAGAAACCAGTAGTATACATGCATCAAACAAAGGTACATGATAATCCAGTGTTCCAGAATAGTTGCGAAATGCTGGCAGTCATGACCTGTCAAAACAGCCCACAGTAAAAGAGTCCTGATAAAATACCTTATGTGTAACAATAAATGTCTTATTTCTAGTTCAGTTCTAAAAACAACACAAATGTCAACTTTTTTATATATCATTTAACAAAATTCACATCCAACTTTAGTATCTAAAAATAAATAAAAATATTTTTTAGACTTTATATACATTTTTTAAAAAAATAAACAATGCATGTAAGACTAAAAGCAACAAAATCAGTGTTTATTGACACTCATATTTCAAGCTTATTGAGATATTACAGATACATTTTGTGCAAAACATGTAAATTTTCTCCAAATTATATAACAATTATAATTTAGAAAATATGCCAGAGGATACCAAACTTGGAACACTATGGAAATCTCTATGTGGAAATTATTACTATCGTACTCTATCATAACTTAAATGGTTGACAAAAATTTTAGTAAGATATGCCTCTCAGAAATGTCTGTAATTATGAATACAATAACAAACTGGAATGAATATACTTTTTATAATACATTTGCATGCAAGATATAATTGCTGATTTATACATATTTTGTGATCCTCTTTTGTACTGCCTGCATATACACTAGCATGCAAAACTTACACAACTTTCCTGATTTGGGTCATAATAAAAAAACAAAAAAAAAAAGAAAAGAAAAGAAAAAAATCAGGGAGACATGAAATTCATGCTACAGACAGACAATGTAGTACTTCAAGGATGTAGCAATTACAGAGGCAAAAAATGAAAAGGATGCATAAAGTACAGAACAAACAGAAAAAGACTTTATTGATAGAATGGCATAAGTAAAAAACCAGCCTGGCTAAGAGGGTCAACAAACCAAACAGCATTAGTAAAGGATACGGCCTCCCCTAACTGAAATGCACCCTCTGTCAATACTCAATACACAATTATCTAGCAATTCTTGGGGTAAGAGGTCCCATTCTCCAAACAGCACCTGTTCAACAAGAAGTATCTGGTGGTATTATCTGGAGGATAAGATGGTGCTGCCAGGCATCTTTCTAAAGTATCCCAAACATGTTCAATGGGATTTAAAGCAGGGATGCACACATGTCCCACACATGCTCAAAGGGATTTAAATCAAGAAAGCCCATACATTTTGCAAATATCTTCACGTTCCAGGAGCTGTTCAATAGCATGAGTCCTGTGCGGCCATGTATTGCCATCTATAAAAACGAAAGTCGGGCCCAGTAGCATTCTAGAAAAGACACACATGCAGAATTTCATTCCAATAATGATTTCTAGTAACTGAACATCTGTCAAAAATATTAGTCTTCATCTGCCCGCTCATCCTATGTCTCCACATACAAGCATGCCAGAACCAATAGTATCTTTTCCTGATGTTATGGTATGAAAGCATGTCCCTACCTCTCTCCATACCAGCTGGAGTCAAGAATCATTTCTCAGACTGAAACAGCTTTCACTGGTGTAAAGGACAACTGCATTAATGAAGTGTCCAATCTTTGCATTCTCTAAATCACTATAAATGATCATCCTGATGGGCTGCTATCAATGATATGCAGCACTAAGGATAGCAGGTGAAGAGGTCACATCTATGGCCTTTATGTCTGGCCATAGTAAACCAGGGCATTGTCATCCAGTTAACATGCACAACTGCAGACCTATGTTGCATGCTGTCTGGTTTCTATATCATTTTGCCTACAAAGATGCCTGATATCAGTCATCAGTCACTGTTGTTTTCCTTGGTCAACCACCACCAATCTTTCTTAAAGCTGCACCTGTTGTTTGGAAGGCATTTCAAGCTCGCGAAATAACCCTTTTATTAATTCCAAACTTTTTGGCAAACACATCAAACAACATTCCTCCTTAAGCTTGCCAATCATTCTACAACATGTAGAAACGTTCCAATGTTTTTTGTAGCCATACTGCATATACAATCTCCCCTTCAATTGAAGAAGACTGCCTGGAAATGCGCCTTTATTTCTTTTTAAGTTGTCAGACAGCTCGCGTTTTGTGCGTCCGATGTACTCTCTGACGTCATGGTTCTGATATCTCTGCCACCTTTCTACTGAGTTGGGTTTTCTTTGCACTGATTACAAAAAGACTTTTTCAGCAATTTCATGGTCGCATGTTGAAAAATGAATTTGTTGCTTGAGTTTTGCACATCACAGTATACATTTATATACTAAAAATATTTAAAACTGTTCATGGAACCAAGTTCAGAAGTCTTAAATTAAGGCTATTCAGTTTCAAGTTATTTTAAAAGGATACTCCTCGCAGTGCAGTTTACAGCTGAAGATAAGCAAAAGATGTCCTAAGAGGATTCTCATGAAAATGCAAGGTAACATATTATTTCAACAGCAAGGTAACAGGTATTTCAAACAGCATAGCAGGTAAGACTTCAGTTATTTTAACAGCATGCTGGCAGAAGTATGCTCTATACAGCTCTCAGAAAGAGCACAGCAGTATTCAGAAGGCATCCTAGTAAAATCTTTTGAGAGCTGTAAGTCATAATGCTAGTTCAATTAGGTTATGCTGACACAGTATTTATGTGCACAGTGGTGAAATACAACTTGAGATAGCCACAAAACCTGTAATATACAAAACACGTGAATTGATACTGTTTGACAAACACTCATGCTCTATAATGTTTGTTTTATGGTTTATGTGATTGCGGCAAAACCACAATGGGTATCTGCCTAAGGGGATGGATGCCTTTGTGGAGGACTTTCTAAGGGAGACTGGCTTGTGTACATGTTACACAAAACCACAAAAATGCCTATGAAGCCAGCTAATTCACAGCTTCAAACCTCTTACTGACCAGTGTTCACTGACTTTATCGCTTGGCTGTTGGTGGGCCCCCGCTCTGTAATGACCAATAGCTCAATTTCTTTGAAAAAAACTTACCTTTGACAGAAATATGTTCCTCTTACCACAGTTCACATGAGGTGTATGCATGATGCAGCGATTACACATTTTGCTCATGATGTTTAGGATTTCTACATCATACATATGACAGCAGATGGATCTCTCATGATGGCCCTAGTGAATGATATGTTCATTCTCCTCCTGATTTGAAACACTGAACTATTTTCTGAATGAACTAAAAGTTAATATCTATGTGTATCTAGTTCCTTTATCAGAAGAATTCCAGCAGTATATAGAAGATACTGTTTTACAGATCCACAGCATTCTTGGAACATGCCCAGAGCACGTTGCTGTTTATAAAACAACAATGCACTGTCTGTATTATTATAGGTGGCTTATATTTTGAGCACTTATTTAAGTCTTGTGCATATCTTACGGTGAAACACCGAAGTCTGGAGAATGTCGACTTTCACCGGTGAATGTCAATATTCACATAGTCGCTTGGTGTATCTCCGAAATATTTTCCAAATACTCTTATTTCTGACTTATACCAGTGAATGTCGACATTCACCATGTACTAATGGTGAATGTTGAATATATGAGAATATTATATTTTCTTCTCCGTAATTCAGTCACGAAAAAACACCCAAGTACTTAAAACACACAATACATTCAAAATGAGAAAGGAAAATAATAGAAGTTAAAAAACTTACTTAATTATACAGTATGTAGTAAATGAGGAAATAAAATAATAGTAATAAAAAACTTACTAAATTATGTGACTCAAATCTGATTAATTGCAACAACTTAAACTATTATGAGACTTTGAATTGCACAAGAGACCCTTGCTTTTACAACTGCATTAATGGGAAACAGCCAGTCGCCTCTCTTTTCGACCTACACCAGAGCATATCTGTGATTGTCGACATACACCGGTGAGGGTCCGAATGTACAAGAATGTAATGCAATACTCGATCTTTCACCGACGTATATGGCGAATGTTGACATTCTCCGGTGAAAGTCAACATTCTCCAATTTCGGTCTTTCACGGTAACACATACACGTAATCTATTGATTTGATATCTGTTCCATCCTAAATTTTAAATGATGCACCTGAAGTTTGGTAACTTACTACATTACCAATGCTGAATTAACATCTCATCTCTATGATATCTTCGCTAAGATTCATGTGTCTACCTTGTTCTACATAGAGTACATAGGGAAGCAGTACATTCCCTTGTCACAGACCATCAATGCCCAGTAATTTGCAAACTATGAATTTCTCCTGTGTTTATGGCACATTTACATATTTTTCTTTGCTTTTCTTTGGCTGTACAATGCTATCAGTTGTGCGATTTAAAGTACATATAATACGATAAAAATATTTTAAGTGCTCTTGAAATTCTTTTTTTAAAAAAAAAGAGGTTCAATAAAGACGGATAGTGCAAAATAAAAATGACAGTATCTTTACAAAATTCATATTCAAGTCTGCATGGGATCATTAAAATATATTAATTATAATGCATAAGTATAAATTATCAGATGACTCACATAACAACAGAATTTCCATGTTTTAAAAGCACTTACTTTATCAGAAGTTAAACTACAAGAACCATCAGGACAACTCCTCCTCCTAAATAAAAATGAATATCCAAAATTTAGTGTACGAAAAGCACATGGGTATAGTTTATGAAGCTTTACAGCTTAATCTAAAATGATACTTGCACAGAAGAACTGACTTTAAAAATGCCTATAATACTACAGGGGAAAAAATATGGCAGACGAATTAAATTTAAAAAATGAAGGAAATTTTGATGCATATAATTTAGAAAAAAATTAATTATTACTTTATTCTGAAAGTAGATAAACTCACTTATATTTTTCATCAAGCGAATGCACGCTCAAGATGTTATGGGACGTTTCATTTGCAACAGATATTCCACAAGATGCTTTACAGGAATTCAAACAAAATTCGTTTTCGGTAGATATCTATTTGAAAATACACAATTTAGTGAAAAAAGTAAGACATGAAATAATTTCAACCCCCCTCCAACAAAAGTTCAAACGTTAATGTGTGATGCAGTATACATTAGAATGAATGCTGCATCATATATTACATTATTGTAAGTAGAACACTCTCTTAGTAATGAAACATTTAATAGCTTCAAATAAAATAATAAATCATGAAGCTGAAGTGCAAGACCAAAACATACTGTATATTTTAAACTATGAACATAATAATAAAAAAAAAAAATTTAGACTAAAAGAAATTCTCAAACTAAATGCAGGAAAACTATTGAACATTTCTACAGTTCCTGCTTTAGGAATGAAGAAACAGTTAACATTTATCATGCTTTTACATAATTTTAAAGAATTCAAGGCATTCCTCCATTACGCTCTTGTGGTGCAATGGTTAGCATATCAGACTAGCAAGCTAAAGTTTCCCCTTCTGACTCCAAGCAATGGCAGAGCGGTTTCATCTAGATTTCCCACTCCTAAAACTCCTCTTAGGCTCTATATTTGGCAACCAATTATTTACCGACCAGTGGCTGAGTAAACAGAGTGCAGAACATTACTACTTTTACCTAGGTTCAAATCCCGTGAATGGGCTGGCCGCAATGGGGTTTCATGGTGTTTTCATGTGTAACATGATTATACATTAGCTTCCCTTATGGTATTTCTCCCTCTAGAGAGATAGATCTTTTACACTTTGCCCGTAATAAAAAACAACCTATTAACTGACGCCCAAAGTAGGAAAGTTGATAATAATTATATCCAAGCTAGGACTAGTTGATTGGAAAGTTTAGGTATGAAAATTAAGGTATTAAGAAATACCTTCTGTATGGTCTAGTGGGAAAACAGAATGACAAGATTGAAGATTCCATGCTAGAGTGAAATGTTCGAGATTTCCTCATAAAATTATTTCTGGTCTTAAAACTAATTACGCATCAATCAAAACAAAATCTACATGAAATTATAAATACATAAATCAAAGTTTTTCATATAAAATAAATAGTTAAGCCTGGATTTTTAAATGAAAAATGAAGTCTAACAACTTCAGGCTATTTGTCATGTGATTATATTAAACAGCTATATAAAACAGAGTACATATTATGTTTTAAATTTTTTGATAAAAATATTTTCTTATGAAATGGTGCATTCATCTCTAGAATCAAATTAATTACTAATTTATTTAATCCTAGGACTTCTTTATACGAAAAATAATTTTCAAACTTACTACTGCAATTTCATTTTCAAAATATAATTATAACAGCACAAAAGTATAAATGGAAAGCTACAAAATTCTTCGTACAGAAGCGGATCAGGCTATTTGTCATGTGATTTTTTTACGTTAAACAGCTATATAAAAAAAGAGTACATATTATGTTTTAAATTTTTTCATACGAATATTTTCCCATGAAATGGTGCTCTCATCTCTAGAAACAAATTAACTTTTAATTTATTTAATCCTCTTTATACAAAAATTAATTTTCAAGCATACTGCTACACTTTCAATGTATAGCTAGCAACACAGATGTATAAATGGAAAGCTACGAAACTTTTCGTACAGAAGGGGACTTGTTTTATCATTAGATACTGAGCAAGTATAAAGTCAGAAATTTTATTTACCTGAAATGTGGAAGCTTAGATTTTTCAGTTATGTTTTGTGAATGCATTTAGATGCAATAGCTCAAAAACTAAGTACATTGAAAAATGAGGTAAATCTATTGCAATATGAGTAAAATAGTACAGAAGTCACATACTGTAGTTCAGTAAGTTGTGTAAGAAGATAAATGTTGAGATACATTTAACAGAGGGATTCAAAAAATTATATAATAATCATTGAGAGCACGTACTTTGAGAACAATGTGAAAGAATCCTAATATTAGTGTTTTATGAGTGATTTCAGAATTAGAATACTTAGCAGGAAAAAGTGCATATGATGAAAGAAATGCCAGATCATTTTTGCTGCATGGATCAAAGAGGTGAATCACACACAGGTAGCTCTAAATAAGTTAAGTGAATAAAAATTAACGTTTATGATCATCCACTACTAAACTCCTCACAAAATAAATTTATTATGGTTGACTCTATGACCTTGAAGAAAGACAAGAGCTAGAGACACATAATTTAGCTTCAATTATTATATATGTTAGGAGATTTATTTTAATGTTGGAAACTGAACAGTGCAGAAAATCTACAAATTATTGATGCAGCTAAGGATAAAATGATCTTAATTAAATATTATGAATGGAAATTTAAAAAAAAGCACAAATAAATTGGGAACTGCAGATGGTTACAAATTTCAATGTAATAGTAACCCAAAGCAATCAGCAGAAAATTTCTGAATGTGGCTTTTATGCATTGTCCCTCAAGAGCTAAAAGTAAAGCCTACACATAACAGTCTTGAAAACGGAAAAAAAAAATATTTATGGTCGCATAATGGTACAAGAATAAGAAACTATAAAACAATTCCTAAAAATTAACGAAAAACTGTCCAGTGACAATAATGGACAAAAACAAATGGGAGGGAGTTGCTTACTTCAAAGTGAGTTACATACATTACTAATGCTACATGCTTTTCAACAAAATATTAATACATATACAAACCAATGATGACAATATTCACTTACTCTTTATTTGCTTACATTTGTTTTGAATTACAGATACTGTGACTTCATTTTAAACATATCTTTTTAATTATTTATTTTTTTGACAAAATTATATCTAACCAATAACAGATTTTGAACAAGGGAGTACAAATGTCATATAATTTTAATTTTTGTTAAGATTTTCGCTTTATTTACAACTTTTAAGTGAACATATGAAGCATTTTGGAACAATCAAAGTCAATTGCCTTCTTCCTGCAAATAAGCATGTATCTATTACATTGAGTACTGAAAACAAAAAAGATTTACATTAATGTACAAATCAACACTTTTGACAAACACTAAACTAATGCATTACACTAAACATTCTTTAAAAAATAACTAAAAACTTGACTCGCTTAATGAATGATTAAAGCATAATAATCACAGAATTTATCATTACTCCATATTAGCTAGCTCCTAGTTTTTAGCAATGTTATGCTAATATAGTTGTAAGTTTTTCTTACTGCAATGCAGCACTGCTAGAAATAAAAAATGGGTACTCCCCACATTAACTGTCCTTTTCAATTTATATTAATTATAAATATAAGACTATTACCTTTAACTGAATGAACTGCAAGGATATTTACAGCATCTAGGAGAGCTAGAATAATCTAACTTGCCCAAGATTTTGATACTTTTTGCAGTTCTCCCCAATATTAATAAACAAAATAAAGAGAGAGAAGGGGGGAAAAATGTTATACGGCATAATGCCCAAAATTGGCATGTCGAATGACTGGAATGATCTATTATCCGAACCCCACATAAATTTTTTGGTGAAAAACTTTTTTTCCTTTTTTTTTTTCACTGTAGAAATAGGTAACGGGATATTTAAGAAAAGTGAGTGTGTTGTAAATCAATTTTTGTTCTGATAAGCTGATTTTTTTTAAACAAAAACATTATTATCCATGTTAATATTGAATCATCAGCTGTTTCTGCCAGCTTAGTGAATCACATTTTTATTTTTTGGCTCTCAAATGGTTGTGGGGAAGGCAGGATTTTTCTGTCTTATCTGGCTCTGGACACAAGTGAATCTCAAAGACCAATGTTTATTTCCAGTGAAATGCTGCACACACTGATTTCCTTTTCCATGTAGGAAAGAAGAAGAAATAATTAGGTTCCACTTAATTTCAGCTCAATAAATTTTCTGACTTTACCCAGCTTAATATTTTGTTCAGTCTATTATCACTGCAGTTATCTTAAAGTTTAAATAAAAGAAAACATCTCTGTTTTACTCCAACCTTGAAATTTTATATCCAATAAACAGCCAATGAACATCAGTTAAGAATCTTACAGAAAGGGAAAATACTGGCAGGTTTTTATTATTGTCATATAGCCAACATGCTACATTATTTGCATAAAGGGAAAATTAAAAAAATATTTCTAGCTTGATGAATTTTTATATAATTGCAAGATTATGATTTTAAAGTAAAATCTGAGATTATTAATAACTCATTTTTACCATTTGTAAAACTAAAAATTATTTGACAGAAAATTCTTTTGGCAGACCAGCTGAAATAGAATTATACATTTTGAAGACACAAAAGAATATTGGGGTTCGAGTCCTGGCGAAATGGATGGCTGCATGGGTATTTTTCTGGTTTTCCCCGTGTGTAGTGTGTATACATGTCAGTTTCCCTTAAACAAGCTGCACCATGAAGGCATCCCTCCCTGAAACAGATAGCCCTTGAGAGCTTCGCCATAATTAAATGAAACTAAATCACAAAAGATTATTATTCACTAGAATTTAAGGGGAAAAATTAACCTCAAATTATTTTAATTTATTTATTAACTGAGCCTTTAAGGCAAATTGCAAATGATGTCAAATATCACAAATTTTGAAATTCAATACCTTGCTCATTTTTTGTCGAATGGAAGTCAAACTTTTCTTGAGTCTTATTTTGTATAATGAGTACAAAATTCTTCTGATCTAAATATAAATATTGGGACTGGAAGATCATATTAAAAGTGTTAAATTTGATACTTTTCATAAATTTTACTTTTTTAGAATTTGAATATGTCAAAACACGAATATTTGCAACATTAATTTTTTTTTTTTTTTTCAATTTGGAGGTATGTGTCTTATGACCAATGGTTCTAAAAATACAAGTTGGATAAAGTCTTGCAGGCACAGTGTGTATTTAATTATGCATATTTACAAACTCATCAAAAACATTCATAAGAATTTGCTACTTAAAAATACACAGTTATGTTCAAAAGAAATTGATAAACAAAATTTACCAAATCAAGATCTTTTGACATTCTGTTTGGAGTTTTATTACACGCAACATGCAAAATAGGAGGCTCTCGCTGTATTGTCCCACTGCTGATATGCCAGTAATATGGTCCATTGTCATCTGAAGTAAAAAGTATAGATTAGCAATACTTTTGACCAAATAAGCATTTTATGACCAAGACTATTAAGCGTAAGTTTAAAGAAGCATTTTATGACCAACACTATTAATTCTTTAAAATACAATAAACTAAAGAAGTAATTTCTATATGGTACACTAAAAATTATGGTAGAAAACTAAAAAAGAAACTGAAAACCCTTTTTACACTATAACAGATTGCTGATTCATTATACATGCAGATCAATTCATAGCCCAGTAAAATCTTAAAATAATTTCCCACAAAGTTCCTTTTTACTAGTTTTAAATCATACCTCAAAGAGTAAATATACTTCAAACACAGAAATTACAACCAGATATTGCTTCAATCCCCAACATACAAATGCACTGAGGGTTCATGTTAGCTTTGTTAGCAAATTGCATCACTTTGTCAGCAACTTTCCATTGCATATCAAATGATTCTTTAAATTCATACAAATGACGTGCTCCTCCGATTCATTTTTAATATTTTTATGTCCTATTTTTTGTGACTTGACCTGTCACTTCATTGCCTTCAATCCCATAGCAGGCTGGTATCCACTGCAGTTTTTCCAACAAACATTAAATATTCTAGGTTTAGTCAACAATAGCGAATCTTTCCAAAGCTCAGAGTATGAATAATGAGAGTAACTGGATAGCAGACAAAGAATCACAGGGGAAGAAGCCTTTTTTGAACGAGCCAACTAAGAATAACTTGCTGAGAAACAAGTTTAATTACCTCACCCTCTCTATCGTTAACTTGTACTAAATGAATCAAGGAAAAATGAGAACCTATCAGAATAAACTTCAAGCTTCAGCATTTTGAGACAATATTTTAAAACCATCAGCGTAACCAAGAACATGAAAGATAGTTTGGGTAAATGTAAGTAAATGAAGGTAGGTTTAATTGAAGTTTCTAAAGCATTCACCTTCATTTCTTTCTCAAACGAATACTTATCTTTATATTGTACAACAAATCAAGATAAAACTGTATAGCATATATAGAGGGTGTTTAGAAAGTTTTAGAAAGATTTTGATAAAGAATTTTTTTTTTAATAGGAAATGTTTTAGAATAAAAATTATATTCACACTGTATTGTTCACACCTGCCAGTGCAGCACCCTTGGTTGGAAAATTTTTATGGGTGAATCTTGTTGACAAGAGTAATGATTCAGTAAGGAAAGAGGGATTCTGTTTTATTTACAGTCTGCTATGGAGTATGATTATATTACTATATTATCTATGAAGAACAGAATCAGTGTTCATGCTGGTTCGGTGAGTTGGAAATAATTATAAATGAGAAACTTCTTCAATATTTATGCAGACTACAAGGGCATGGCTACTTCTGATTTCGAGAGAATATCCAGCAGTCAAATAGGTGATTATTTACTATTTGAATTATTTGAGATTTAATCTGAACTTATACCTAAAAGTACTACGGTGAATTTGGTTGTATTTCTTACAAATCTGAATTGTCTCAGAATGAAAAATGTTTAAAGATGCAATTAAAGAGGATTTAAGGCTTATAGCTTTTGAAATAGGAGTTGGGCTAACAGCTAAAATGACAGTTTTAAAATTAAACACAGCCATAAAAAACAGTGATCCATATAAACTTGATCCAAATTCTGTGAATGAGATAGCAAACATGATCATTGAGAGGAAAAAATCTGAGGAATCCAAGCAGTTAGAGCTTCAGAAAATTAAGTTAGAATGCTCTAGGGCAGAGTTAGAAATGGTTATAAAAGTGCGGAAATAAAATTAGTCTATTATCAGATATTCAGACTTTTCAATATCTATATAAATAACCTCCCAAAGCCTCACAGAACTCTCACAGCAAACTATACAGATAATTTCGCACTTCTCTGGAAGTCTAAGAGACCTGAAATTGCTTTCAACTTACCTCAATCTGCTCTTAATGAAATTTCCCAGTGGTGCCAGCTTTGGAGAATTGAAATTAATCCAAGTAAAGCTATCCTCTTTAAATTTAATATATCCAGAAAACATTTCAACACAAGCATTTTCCTCAACAATTCTGAAATTCCTCATAAAAACGTCATTAAATATCTGAGAATTCAACTTGACAGCAAACTCAACTTTAAAAAGCACATTAACTCCATTTCAACTAAACCTCATCAAGCTTTCATGTCCATGTATCCTCTACTAAAGCATAATTCACATCTTAACTTAAATAACAAGAGACTTATTTACATGAGTATGATTTGCCCAATTTTCCTTTATGCAGCTCCTGCCTGGATTGCCATTTCAAAAGTCAACCATAAAAAATTACAAGTCCTTCAAAACAAGCTCCTATGAATTATAGTCAATGCACTTTGGTACGTGCGTAATTCTATCATCCATTAAGATCTCAAGATTTCTTCAGTTGAAGAAGAAATGAAAAAACTTGCCAATAAATGTTTCAGTGCCATGTCAGTGTCAAAACACCCAGATATAAAGAATACCGTTTCGTACAATCATTCGATTTTGCAGGACTTCAAACGACCTCGCAATTTCTCCTACAACGCTGAATGGAGCAGTGACTTCTAAGTTACTTCTATTCAAGTTGTTCTTTTCTCCGCGGGGAAGATATTCTGCCATTTTCTTTGTATAGCTTACTGAGCTTTTGCTAGTCTTTTTTAATTTTTCCTTCCTTTATTTACTCAGATATTTATTCATTTTATTCTTCTTGTCTTTTGCTGCACCATTTAATCAAGTTTATTTGCATTTACTCAATCAAGTTTATTTGCACTGTCAACTTTTATTTATTTATTATTAATCCCCCCTGTTGTTCGTGCATATGTATATACACAACTGCCTATCTCAAGATTTACTACATTATCAAGGCTTTTTATTTAAATCTCGCCTTTTAGGCGGCACATTGTGCTTCATCTCTCTTATCCAATGTTTCACTTTCAGGATACTACTCTATCAAGGCTTATTTAAATCTCGCCTTTTACGTGGAACTTTGCGCTTCATCTCTCTTATCCAATTTTTCACTTTCAAGATAGCTGTATTAAAGGCGCTAGGCTGACACCAGCAAAACAAACTACGATTTCAGAACCAGATATTCCTAAAATGGAAAATAACAATGAATCATTAGATGTACTTAAAAAAAGCTTTCGTACTTTGCTTATGAAAATACCTACAACACCAGAAGGTTGGAGATTTTTTCTTACAATCTTTAGAAAGAGCATTTGTCAATAAGGGAACACCAGAAACATACAAAGTAGAAATTTTGTTGAATTTGCTAGGTCATAAGACATCTAATATTATGACTTATATAGAGCAAAAAGATTTAATCAATTATACAAAAGTAAAAGAAACAATATTATGAGAATTTCAACCAATGCCATATTCATGTTTGGAGAAATTTAGGAAAGTATTTAGACTGCAAAATGAGTTTCATTTTGCATTCAACTACGTTGAAATGACGGATTCGGATGAAAATATTGAATTTTATTTTATTCTTTTATTAAAATATTTGAAATTTTGGCTTTCTAAAACCATCTTTATTTTAATTCTGTGATAAATAGAAATCGTATTATAGCTACTTTAGTGCAAGAAGGTAGCTGTCAAAACAACCGGAAGTTGTCATTTGGATAATTTATGTGTGTTTTCTTTATATTTAAGTGATGTTTTAAAAGGTTTGAGAAATATCTGCATAATAAATTAGAGATGAAAATATGAATATTTTCATGTTTGGCTTCATTTTAACCTTCTTATAATTTCTGAAATACTACCAAACAGTAAATCTAGTGTTGTGTATGCGATTTGCTTGGAGTTCGATGCTCGATTTTGACTTCTATTCATGATTCTGCCATTTTGTATTTATTAAAATTTAAGTAAGTTCTTGAACTTAATCTTTTATTTTATTTTCTGTATTTTGTTTTAATTTTAACCTCGGTAACGGCGAAATTAAGCGTGTGACTCGGAAGCGAAAATTCCATGGACATTGTACTCCGACATCAGATACTGTTATTGAAAATATAAATACAGCAAGTGAAACAAAAATTAAATCTATAGAGGAGATTAGAGATGAAAATATGATTAATAAATCGAATTTCTTTGGAAACCGTATAACTGACATCGAAATACTTGCACATGTATTTAAAACATGTTGCCCATTATGTTTGTTGACATGATTAGAGTTAGTAGAAGATTCCACTTTCAGTTTGACTTCAAATATGTCCATCAAATGTAAAAACTGCAGTTTTTGTAAATCATTTGCAACAAGTAAAAAAGAAAAGAAAATGAATAACACATACATTTAGTTTGTTTCTGTTATGAGGCTAATATGAAAAGGATATTCAGCTAGCAAAAAACTGTGCAACATTGAATATGCCCTGCTTGTCAATGGCAGGTTATAGGAATCATGAAAAAAAGACTTTTGCATATTGCCCTCAGTTGTTGCTCAAGATTAAATGAATGAAGCTACATTAGAAATCAACAGCTTGAGAGCAAATGATGATTCTGAGACAGTTTGTGGTATCTCTTGCAAAGGCACTTGGCAACATCAAGCGCATTCTTCTTTGAATGGCTGTGTCGCTGTTTTATCGATTGATACAGATAAAGTCTTAGGTGTTGAAGAAACATCTAAAAGCCGTAGGATATGTAATCGATTAAGTAAAATGAACAAAACTAAAGACCACATGTATTCTTCAAACCTCTCTGGTTCATCATCATGGAGGCAGTCGGTGTATACAGGATATTTGAACGCTCAAGCCAATTCAGGCAGTTGAAGTATACAGAATTTTATGGTGATGGTGATTCTCAAGGATATTATGAGGCTGTCAAGGATGTACATGAGAAAAAAAAAATCACAAAACATGAATGTGTCGGTCATATTCAAAAAAGAGTTGGGACACGTCTGCATGAATTCAAAGCTACATAAAGGGGTAGAGGGTAAAGGGAAACTCAAAGACAAATTTATAAATAAATTGTGAAACTAGTATAGAATTGCTTTTTGTAGTAATTCAAATAATTTGTTCGCAATGCAGACAGCGGTTACAGCAGTCTTTTATCACAGTTATTTGGGACTAAATAAAACAATCCATGGACAGTGTCCGAAAGGCACCGATAGCCAGTGCAAATGTCAATGTTCTGTAGCTGAAGGCAAAAAAATATACTGAAAAGTCTAAAGGTCTTCCACAAAATATTATTAACTCTATAAAGCCTTTGTATTTTGAACTTTGTGACCAAAAGCTGCTGAAAAAATGCCTTCATGGGAAAACTCAAAATGCAAATGAAAGTTTTAATGGATGTTTATGGCAAACTGTGCCGAAAGATCAGTTCATTGAGCTCTTGACATTTACTCTAGGTGCATATATTGCTGTTGTGCATTTTAATGAAAGATTTCAAGGAAGCTTGACTATCTTACATGCATTAACTACTAATCCTGGCCCTTTTAGTATCAAGGGATTTAAAACTCTTGACAATGAATGTACTGTCGACTTCATATGACATTCGTTACCAATAGCAAAACATCCAGGAAAAAACTATATAAGAAAAGAAAGTCAAATTCTTCTAAAATTGAGACAGTAGAAGGCATAACATATAAATGTGTGTGGTGGGTATTAAGTGTATAAAATAAAGAAATATGTTTTGCATAAGTAAATTTATACTTTAAATGCCTTTTCTGAGAAACTATATTGCACATATTTCAGCATTTAAAAAGTGATAACTGAAACAGCTGTTGATCAATTTATATAAAATTTAGCATAACTCTTTTTCATAATATGCTTGAGAGTCTGAATTATGTGTTTTGGGATACAATGATTTTTAGTAAATTTATCTACTTTTAAAGAAACATAAAAGTTTGTTGAAAATTCCTACAGCACCGTTTCAATTTGTAATATTTCAGTTGATAATATGAACACATCTATACTCCTAATTCATGCCCTCAACAAGAGTCAGAGTAACGTATAAACAAACCAAAATATTCAATAAAATCAAACTTTCAAACACGAAGATTTTCTGCAAAAACTAACTTTTCTGAAATTTTAAGCCAAAATCAAAATTTTTTTTTTTTAAATTTTGAGTGGAAACTTTTAAAAACAAATTTTTACATGATTTTTATCGAAGATGTTTCAAAATATTAAAAGAAATTTCTTTTTAAATGATTTTTCAAAAAAGTGCTCCAAATGTAGTCGGATACCTTAAATCCAGTGAACTCGGTAAAGAGGTGGATTTATTTTTCACATCTACCATAAAATCATTTGCTGTAAGTTCTAATGTTCATTACAGCTCTTCAAAAATGTTTCAGAAGTATTTCTTTCAGCAGTGAATGATAGAGAAGGAATAGTTAAAAATAATAATCTTTGTTTTAAAATTGCACATCTAATAAACACTCTCTATTAAATTTTTCTTCAAAGATGTCTTGTTTTTGAAAAAGAGACATCATAAATCATTGCATTTTCCAAACAAAAACTCAAATGAAAATTGTAACATGTCTAGGAAAAATGAGCTTGCATTTAAAAGTTAGTCAGCAAATACTATTCAAAATTCAATGCCATCAGCAACTCCCATGTTGAAGATCATAAATTTCCTAATGTACAAACGCAAGACTTCAATTTCTTGCGTTTGTACATTTTCAAATAAAAAGAAAAATAGTGTTACTAAGTACTGTGATTTGTATTTTGATACACGAAAAAGGAAATAAATTTACATTATGATGCTTTTAGGATAGGAGAAAGGAACCGTGCCTTTTAAGTAAACATTTGCAGATGTCATGCAGTTAAAAAAAGGAAAGGTAGATACAGTAGTTAGCATTTTAAACGATTGCTCTCCAAAAATAAAAACATGAGTTAATGCGAAAATTCCGAAAGAAAATAAAAATTATGTTAAAAATGTAGATTTTTTGGTAGTTCTGAAATAACAACAAACTGTATACCCTCACAGAAAGCAGACATTTCTCTTGAGAATTTTGGACATAAAAAATTAGCAGATGATATGTTTAATATTCCCAAATGCATTGACTGTTTGCTTGGTGCAGAGGTATATTTTTAGTTGTTACTACCTGGTGAAATTCAATTTCATAATTCTAATATCAAATTTTACAAAACAGTGTGCTTTAACTTTTTTGTGTCTGAGAGTTACGTAACAGAAAAAGAGAGTGGTGTTTACAGCAGCATGATAACAGAAGAAACAAATTTAGATAAAACAATCAAGAAGTTTTGGGCAAGTCAATTACATTCTGGTTGCAAAAACTGGAAGTAAAGAATCGGAATTCCATGATGAGCATTTTAAAAGCAACTATACTCGTGGAGGTAAAGTAAAATACTTAGTTAAGATGCCGTTTAGGAAAGATCAGTGTGTTTAGGGAATTCGAAACAAATCGCGCTTAAAAGGTTGAACTCATGGATTCGTTTGAGTAAGGATGAAAATTACTTATTACTGTACTCAGATTTTGTACATGAAAATATGGTGAACTAGGTCACATTACTGAAGTCAAGGATGAAAATGAAGAGCAAAACGAGGCATATTATGTTCCACACCTTGGGATTTATCAATCTGAGAAAAGTTCGACACCTTCGAGAGTAGTATTCGATGCCTTGACTACAACGTCAAAAAGCAAGTCGCTGAATGGTGATGCAGTTCAAGAGGACTTGTTTTCAATAATGGTACATTTCCAAAAACATATTTATAGTTTTACAGCAGATATCAAAAAGATGTACTCAATGATATCGATTCACACTACTCAACATGAGCTACAGAGAATTTTGTGGAAAGAGTCAATAAATGGTTCAATTAAAACTTTTGAGTTGAACACAGTCACCTACGGCACAGTAAGTGCACCTTTTTTAACCATGAGAACATAATGTCAGCTTCATATGGATGAGTTTAGAAATTTTCCATTACCAGCTGTAGTCCTATAGAATGATTTTTAACAGGGTCCAATTTATTCAGTTTCGCAAAGGAGTTGCAGCATGAATTGATTGAGATTTTGAGAAGCGCAACTACGCACAAAAGGTGTAGTATCCAGAGCTTGCTGCTAACGTTGACAATGAATATACATTGCACTAAATGAGTGAAATTTCAGCTCTTGGTGTTTCCTGGAAAGCAAAAAGAGATGCTTTAATTTTAAAGTGAAATTAGAAAATGAGTAAGAAGGCAAGTTTTTTCAACAATAGCGAGAATCTTTGACCCACTTGGTTTATTGGGTCCAGTGATAGCTAAAGCTAAAATAATTCTTCAGAGACTATGGTTATTGAAGCTCAAAAGGGATGATCTTCTACTTGAAAAAGAACCCAAGAAAGGGCAACAGTTTTTCTCTGAACTTTCACATATGTAATTTAGAACTTAACAGATACATTCTTGCTGCAGAAGTAATTGTTATTGAATGCCGTGGATTTTGCGATGCCTCTGAGTTAGCTTATAGAGCTGTAGTTTATTGCAAATCCATCTCCCGATGTGGTGGAGTAGTAATAAGGCTTGTAACATGCAAGTCGCATGTTTCTCCTATGAAGTGAGTTAGTATATAAAGATTAGAGTTATGCTCCACGGTATTGCTTGCGAAATTAATGACTTGAGTAATATCTGCTCTGAAACTTAATATAAATAATGCATTTTTGTGGAGTGACTCTATGATAGTCTTGTCTTGGCTGCAAAAGGAGCCTTGTTTTATGAAAACATTCGTTGCTCATCGAACTGTAGTGGTTCAAGAAATGACAGATGTGCGACAGTGGTAGCATGTTTCATCAGGCAAAAATCTGGCTGATATATTCCCTCCAAGGCCTTGACTCAATCAAGCTTGTCCAAAGTGAACTATGGTGGAAAGGTCCTGATTTCGTGACAAAGGATGAGTATCCAAGTGAAGTGATTCCTACTGAAGTTATTGTGAAAGACTGATGAACTCAAAAACTTAATGACTCTAAAATTTCACTTAATATGAATTCCTTTTTTTTCCTAAATGAATTCTTGAGTAATAACTATGTTAAACTTCTACATATTTTAAGTTTTATTTACAAGTTCTACAATAACTGCAAGGCTTAAGAACAAGATTAGCGGTCCTGTTAGCAGTAAGGAAATTAAACATGTGCAATTAAAGCTAACCAAAATTGATCACGAGGAAGAGTTTAAAATAGAATTAACTAATCTCCAGAAAGATAGTAAGATGGTTTCAAATAATAAGTTAAAAGGCTTATACCCCTTTTTAGATAAGGGAAGTATTTTGCGGGTTGATGGAAGACTAGCCAATAACAAGTATAACTTTAAAAGAAAATGTCCTATAATATTGGGGGGAACCCATAGATTAACAGTGTTAATAGCAGAGATGGTCCGCAAAAAATACATGCACAGCGGACCTCAAGGATTACTGTATAATGTTAGACAGAAGTTTTGGACTTTAGATGCTTGTAATCCTTGTAGGAAATTAGTCCATGAATACACGATTTGCTTTAAAGGAAAACCAGTCCCTTGTGAACTCTTGGTCCATTTACTGCAGAAAAGAGTCATCAAACTTCCAATTCAATTGTGTAGGAGTTGAAAGGCCATTTATGATAAAGTTCAAAAATCAGAGGAAAGGAATTCGTAATGAAATATATTTATGCATTTTTGTCTGCTTTGTAGCAAAAGCTTGTCACTTGGAGCTTGTTACAGACCTCTCTAGTGAGGCCTTTATAGCAGCATTAAAAAGATTTGTTAACAGGAAAGGTAAGTGTGCACGTATCTTTTCTGACAATGCAAGGAATTTTGCTGGAAGTAATTTAGAATTGAAAAAATTGATCAACAAACCAGATGAGAAGTTGGGTGATTATTTATCCATTGAGGGCACTGATTGGGCTTTCATTCCTCTGCATGCTCCTAGTCATGGAGGACTCTGGCAGGCAGCCGTTAAGTCCGTCAAACATTATATCAGATTAGTGGTGGGAAATTTAAAATTAACACTGGAGGAATTTTTAACTATAATTACCCAAATTTTGTGCATACCTAATTCTTGCCCACTGTATCCTATGTTGGCTGATTTGTATGACTTTGACGTCTCGATGACTGGTCATTTTTTGATTGGGAGACCAGTAACCGCATTAGTCAAATCCAGCATTTTAAATGCAAGTGATAACATGCAAAATAACTGTAAGAAATTAACAAAAGTAATTCAGTCCATCTGGAAATTTTGGTCTAACAATTTTTAAGTACACTTCAACAAAGGAATACATGGCATTATGAAAAAATAATGTAGAAGTTGGTACTACGGTCATTCTATGAGATGACGTGCCTATTTGTAATTGGCCATTAGATAGAATTACAGAAATTACAGAAATGCAGGTAAGGATAATAAAACATAACATAACAATCATAAAAGTAAAAACAAAAAATGGAACTTTTACATGGCCAATTTCTAAAATTTGCATTTTACCTTTACCTGAACGAGTAAAATTAATGTAACTACAAGACGTATAAATTTGCATTTACGAAATTTTTGAATTGTTGAATGTAACCATGCCAATGACTGGCAGTATGTTCACGCCTGCGGTCACAGCGCCCCTGGCTAGAAAATTTTTTCTAGTGAAGCAGTAGATGAGAGTAATGATTCAGTAAGGAGAGCGATCTAATAAATGAGTGTGGGTTTACCTTACTAATGAGTCTCTGTTTTATTTACAGTCTGTTATGGAGTAGATTATATAACTATACTACCTACGAGAAATAGAAGAGGCGTTCAAGTATAAAGATACTAAGACAGAAGAGAAAAGGATTCAAACGATGAAAAAGAGGAATTTCTTCAAAGATCGTTTTAAAAATGTTGAATATTTGAGGTGATCCTAAGAAAGCAGGGCTTTCATTCGAGAAATAAACCTCAGACATAGAGAATTCAAACCAAAAACCTCCTCATGTTGTAACAAGGAGGGAAATGTTTTGAGAGATAGAACGGAGGTGCTGAAGAGATGGGGTGAACGTTTCGGTGGCTTGCTGAATTGTGATAATGGGGAATATGAGGCTCTCAGGGAAAACTCACTAATCTACAGCAAGGAAGAGGTTGCTTGATTGTCACTGGAAGAAGTTGTTGAACAAATTAACACACTAAAAGATAATGAAGTACCTAATCCTGATACTATTCCGGCTGAGTTTCTGAAAAATGACGTAACAGAAGCTACTAAGAAATTACATGGTTTAATATAAGCAATATAGGATCAGGAAATGACACTGGAGGCATGAGAAGTGAGTGTAACTTGTGTAATAAAAGAACAATTGGAGACTATCAAAGCGACTTTAGAAAGGGAAGATCTACCCATAGAGCAAATATTCAACATTCGACAGATTATGGAGAAGATAAAAGAATTTGGAATCAATACTCACCACCTCTTTATTGATTTCAAAACTGCCTATAACAGTATTAATAGAAAAGCTCTCATCGCATCCTTACGAGAGTTTAAAATACCAGAAAAAATTATTAAAGCTAATCACCCTGATACTAGATTACACTAAAATCATGGTCAAAGTAAAGAATGAACTATCAAAGACAAATGAAGTTAAAAATGGCGCTGGACACGGTGACGCGTTGGCATGCATACCTTCAGTCTGGCACAAAAGAAAGTAATAAGAGATTCAAACATCAATATCACAGGAAACATTTTTAATAATCTGGTACAGTTACTGGCTTTTGCTGATGACACAGATATTACTGTAGAACACCAGCAGCACTAAAATGGGCTTTTATATATCCAGAGAATGAGGCTCTCAGGATGGGCCTGGGAACTCATGAAACAAAATATGTGCCATGCACTTAAACAGACTTCAGAGACACTCACTTAGAAATTGAAGAATTGAAACTGAGCTTCACTAGGCTCTGAAATTGGATGTGCCTGGGAATTCTGAAAATAAAACAAAATATATGCCATGCTCTTAAACAGACTTCAGAGACCCTCATTTGGAAATTGGAGAATATTGGAGAATTGAAACTGAGCTTCAAATATTTAAGCTCTGAAATTAATAAGAAGAACAATATCACTGCAGCCTAAAGATGTTCCAATGGAATATGAAAATACATAAAATCAAGCGTAATTCAAAGAAAAACAAAGGTTTTACTGTATAAGAGCCTTATAATACCAATTTTGACATATGCCTATGAAACTTGGACCATGACATGCAAAAATGAGGACATGATGGACATTTTTGAAAGAAAGGTTTTAAGAAGCATTTTTGGAGGAATACAAAAAGAAGGTGCGTGGCTTTGAAGATCAAATTTGGAGCTATATCGCTCATATAATGAACCTGACATCATTCATTTAATTAAATGCTAAAGAATGAATGGGCACATAACATTATAATAATGGATGAAGACCGTGCAGTCTTCAATGTCAGAAGAACAGGCACATGGAAAAAGAGCAGACCAAATCTAAGGACAGACTGCCTAGAAAATGACCTACTGGTCTTAAAAACCAAACACTAGCAGAGAGAAGAATGGCCTGGAAAAAATCTTCTTGAGAAGGCCAGGGCCCACTCAGGGCTGTTGGGCCATTCAGGAAGGAAGGAATACTCAGATAACTGCAGTCATTCACTCTATGGATTGTTATTCCATTAAAATGTGTATGTTCCATCTTCCAATAAGTAACTTGTATCTTGATTGTGTATTAATCACTTGAAAAAATCTTGAATTCTGATTGATGATAAGCTTTGTAATGTGATCTAAAATTAGCAAATTCATTGACCAATCTCTTCCTGAATTCTGCATGCAGATGATTTTCCCAACTCCAGCATTTAATCTATTTAAAATTAAATGAATATTTTAGTAACTGGAAATCTGAAATGGATTATTTAATTCTGATAAAGCACATGAGGGTTATCTGTCTAAGATTCATCCTAGGACTGACCAGCAATTCCCAAGGGGATGAAATCTGATGGTTTTCATAACTCCTCTTCCCATACCCTTAACTTCTCAAAAAGGCTTTTGACTTAATAGATTTTAAACGTCCTTATGCTACAGAGACAGTTCCAAACATTCATGTCCAGAATTCCAACTGGAACTTAATGATGTGTAAATTAGACAACCTCCACTAACCCTCATACTATTTCGAATAATGGTGTGATGGTTAAGGCAGGTCTACTAATAAAGCCAATGAATACAGAGTTTATGTTTTAATATTCCCCCATTAAAATTAATAGAATTACTTTTAGAAAATTTTATCCTTTGCACAGATTTTCGATCAACATTTAAGAAAATAAAGCTTGCACACACCTATTCCAAGTCCCTTCCATATAATTAAATATTTAAATGTATGCATATGAAGACATAAATGACTATGATACTTTAAAATTAAGCAAATGACTTTATATAGTCATATAATGATTTTTTGAAGTTCTTAAAACTATGCTAAATTAAATCCAAGATCTCAAATTCCTGTATTAGCTACCAATACTTTATCAGATAAATCTTATTTTGTATACAACAACTTGTAACTTGACAAGTGATATTTTCTGCCCACTTAAACGTGGCTATATCAAACAACTGCAATTTTATTTTATGTTTACGAAAATGCAAAAAGAACAGCAAATACTTCAAAATAATCGATATTATTCACATAAATGAATTTAAGGTAAAGCTACTTCATAATAAAAGTATTTCCAAATTTAAAGTGCTTTAACTTCACGTTCTGCATAAACTTACTTTTGAAGTATGTGTGTCATTTATGAAATATTTTAAAAGAAAATAAATGAAAAATATTTAATATTCGAACACCTTATATGCCAAAAAAATAGTGTATTCTATTATGCCATGGCTTTTCAAAGAGTGGGTTGTGACATCATATGGGGTTGTGCAATTTAACTTAGGGACAACAGAAATTTTAACAAAACAAAAATTATTCTGGATTCATAACCATAAAAAAGTAACTTAAAACCAGTACAGCAGCACTACACATATAGTGTATCTGAATTTATCATAGTAAAACAGCATCGTGCCAATCCTTTTTTAAGATGCCTGCAACACCAGTCTTCAAGCCTACCATTACTGTTGCATTATCAGCACCAAGTGTTAAGCAATTAGGCAGAGGAATTGCATTTTCTTTTAAAGTTCTAACAACTGTGCTATATTATAGGCCTGTCATATGTCCTAAAGTAGAAACATAAAGTAAATAACACTCAATTCTGAAGAATGGGATTAAAAAAAGGAAACAACAATTGGATATAGTTTTGAATTGGTATTATAGCTTCCATCCGTAAAGAGGTAGAATGGGACTGTTTTAATGCAATCATTAACTGAAAATTTATTTTTGATACTCATTTCTTTTAACAAATACAACCATTTTATTCCTTGCACCAGAGTAGTTGTTAGCGATTTTGCTATTGGGAAACATTTTTCTAAATAAAGCTGTGATACCATCTGATGCAGTCAGGGGAAGTTTGTATTCCAGTAAAAAGGCAGAGAACAGGAATTCGACATTAATCACTTTTTGGTCCTTTGTTTCCAAAGAAAACTTTAATTTTTTGTTGTTTTTTTTTTCAATAGAACTGATGCTGCTCTTGTGCTTTTATGTATGCACATGCAGTACCAATCCTAGATTGTTACCCCATATGATCGTCCATATGCAAATTAAAATTGACCATCCTTTTTCTTTGAAATTATTTTTTCTTTCATATGTAATCTAGAGAAAAACCTAGTATTACTTTCATTCACCCAAAATCACTTTTTTTTTGTTCAAATAACGAGGTATTAAGCCAAACTCCATAAAAATAGTCAGAAATTATATGAATAAGAGAAAGCCACAAGAAATATACTGTAAATTGGTTTGGCAAGAGAATGTTCAGAAATCAGGAGAACTGGCAACTCTGAATCAGAGATAAAGGCACTGAATCAGTCTATTCAAAAAGCTCTTAGAGATATATCTTATAAGTTGTGTTCATTCATGTTATGCGATTACTATCACAATAGTATCTCAGAAGTTGTGCTGTAAAAACCATTTTTGAACAAAGGCACTTTGCTAGCATCCTTTGAGTATACAAGACAATCAAATAAACAGCACCTACAAAAAGAACAATATTTAAAATAATTTAAAAAATTCAATACCCCACACGATTCCTTGATTAAAATCAACAATACTTTTAAGCAGCTTCCTTTCATCATATATAAAGGTGATTAACATAGCAAACTCCACTTTAAATGAACCTGCTTAGCCCTTTGAGGTTCAGGACATAATTTCTTTTTTTTTTTGGAAAAAATAACAGTACACATAGATAATTAGCCCCTAATGCAATGTTATTTCTTGGGAAAAAAAATCTTTAGGAAAAAATACTAAAGCTTTTTCAAGTTTTAATATTACTGCAATTTATTAAAAAATATAAATTTGCATTATCTATATATGAAATGAATAAGATACTTGAATTAAAATTTTGAATGGTGCTGCCAGCTAGTGGTGGTATTTCCTACATGCACAGTGGGACATATTAGTCCCACCTTTTTTTTTCAACTAGTTTTAATTAATATATATGAATTCAAATAATATTTTTACTAGAAAAGGAAACTTCCAGATAAAATATTCATTCTAATAACAAAAGTTTTGTTCAAACGATTTAAATTGCATAAGAAATTAAGAAGAAAAAAACTGCTTCAAAATTAGATCTGCAAAGAATTCTTTCCTACATTATTTCCATGAATGAATACTACTGCTGCCATCTGCTATACATTTAGAAAACTAAAAGCCATAGTTCTACGTATTTTAAGTGGAATTTTGTAGCTTTCATCTCAGAGATAAAAATTTATAAAAAAAGTAGGATGCCAGTGGAACACCTGACGTCCCACTGCCCATCAAACGGTTAAGGCAAACACTCAGTTAACATGAAAAAATTTTGGACCCAGCAGAGATGTATATAGACTTATAAGAAGTTTTATGATTTAACACAAATTTCGGTTAACATAAATTACAAACTGTTTCTTAGACTATTGTGCTGTTAGATTTCTTTTAACATGAACTTTTAAAGTTTTTTTTTATTTTTCCCTATTATTTCTTCACTATGCCTGCATTCAGAAATGGTTGTCCTGTTAAAAACCTCACATTATTTTTTAAAACATAAGACAGCACAAGTAACAATGCTCAACAATCGTGATCATTGGATCAACAATGAACTTCAGTTGCGTCAACAATAAGCAACAAATCCAGTTGTATTCAGATGTGCTTTTTTATTCTTTATAAGTTTACTTGTAAGCCTGATGTTAAATCTTGAATAATTCTAAATTAATCAGGTAAAATTCGCATTGCTGATATGGAGCCGAAAACACCAACTTGGACTTGCTTAATGCAATAAAAGCTATTGTTGCATTATGGAAATCTGTGTCATCACAACACATACAGAACTATTTTAAGAGCAGGAAGACGAAGAGAATGGAATATTCTACAAGAAACTGCAAGCCCTGTTGTTACTTCTGATGAGTTTGTTAGTACAGATGATGAAATTGCTGAATACGCACCAGTGGAATCTGTACAAGCAGCTACGGCTGAGGTGCAAGAAATGTCATCAGAAGAAAGTGAGGAGGACATATGACTGCACCCACTCACCAGGAAGTGTTATACGCCTCGGATACTTTAAAACGTTTTGCTACAACATTCAAAGTGACTGCTAGTTTTATGGAAGACATGAGTAAAGTAGGCTGTGAAGTCACCAAGCATTTTCATTCCCACCTGTCACAGCATAAACATATGTGAATTTTTCACCAGAAAATAATCACTATGTAAATTTTTTTCAAGTTGGCAGTACAATAATTAATGCAGTACTGAGTGTTTTTTATTAAGAGGTACATAATATATTCCAACATATATGCAACAATATAGTGTAAATAATTAGTATGTAGAAAAAATTATCCCAAAAATAAGATTTGAGTCCCCGATTAACATAAACTCCTGATTTTTCAGTGTCTTGAGATTCATATTAACAAGGGCTTACTGCATTTGTCAGTCAAATTTCTTTCACAAGCCCTACTGCAGTTAAAAAACTATCAAATGACACAACAATATTAAAAAAAATCAGAAGTATAGAAAACACAATACCATAAAGAGCATATCCATGCATTATTACAATCCTAATATAGCAAAAAAGTACTACAATCCAACAACATAACTTGATTTTCAGAAGAACCATTAATTCCTTACCTTCATGTTTTTCCCAACCAGATGGAAGAGAATCACAGTCATTAGCTTCTGAATACAATGTTTTCTCAGAGTTCAAAGTATTATTGAATCTAATAGGAATGCTTAACAGCGACTTCTGATCAAGCACTGGAATGCTTTTCTTGTGTAATACAGAATATGAATTCTGTGAGAAAGATCCTTTTATATGATTTAGTCCATCAGCTTGATTCACAAATTCTTTATCCTCATAGTCTCTAAAAGAAAATGCATATTAAGCATAATTTTTAATTTGGGTCACAACATCTAACTATTTAATAAAAGCGATATTTCTGAATTTCAAATTCAACATCAGATGATTTGGCGACAAAAACCAAATACTTTTTTTATTTACTACACCTCTTTTTGCTTATTTTTTTACCAAAAAATTGTCCTTCCTTTATAATTAATCTTTAAATGTAATATTATGGGAGGTCGGAGATTAACAGAAATAAAAGGTAACAAGTAAAATTCATAGTCTTTCTTAGCCCAATAGTTAACACAACAAAATACTGCATGAAAAAGTAAGAAAAATGCCTATGCAGCTTTCAGGCCTTTATCCTTAAATTGTTATTAATCCTTAAATGCAATATTATGGGAGGATGGAGATTAACAGAAATAACAGGTAACAAGTACAATTCAGTCTTTCTTAGCCGAATAGTTAACACAATAAAATACTGCATGAAAAGGTAAAAAAAATGCCTATGCAGTTTTCAGGTCTTTATAATATCTGAAGCTAATACAAGGAATGTTTACGAAAGAAACTTATACTTAGTCTAATTATTCTAATATTATTCAGGTAAGAATAGCACCAAATGATAGCTAGAATGAAAAGAACAGAATTTTTTCAATAAATGAGAGCTTTAATAAAATAGACCATTAAAGATATCATTAATGAAAATGTGATCTCAAATGAAACAGACCACAGCAAGCACACTTGATGTGCTTATGTTAAATGTTATTCGGATACTGCTGCTGAGATGCTGAAGTCTCAACCATATATGAACAAATAGAGGGAAAATACATTGCCTATTGTGATCATGTCGGTGATAAAGTCTGTTAAGATGACAAAAATCTTACAGAAAACGTTTCTAAACTGAAATAAAGCTACCAAATTAGATCAACAGAGAATATTGAAATGGCCAAGAGCTAGATAAATGTAAAAAAATAAGAAAGTAAGGGAAAGTAGAAAAATTAAGGAATTAAGTATCTAAACAGCTTGGTTTGATTTAAGTTAACCACATAAAAAGGAACCCATTTGCCAAGTTTTATGAAGATCAATTAGACTACAGAAAGTTTAATGAAGTTTAATTCTAAATTACGTTTCCCCACCACCACCAAAAAATCTACTTGCTGTGCTTAAATGTAAATCTGATTTTTTTTTCAGTCTCATATGTCATTTTTATTATTTGAGTCAGTTTTACTACTTTTTGAACATTTTAAAACTATGCAGACTAGTACAAAACATTATCATCTGAGTCTACGGGACAAAGTCAACTTCGAAGACCTCTATGACCAACTCCTGGAAATCAGACAATGGAATGTTCTTAAATTAAATGTTTCTCAATACTATTTATGTGCTATTTTAAAGAATAATGAAATTATTATTTGCAAATCAAAGCAAAATCTAAATGAAAATATGAAGCAAAAAATCACAATGCTGAGAAAACAATAAAGGTATGGTTTACAAATATTAGTGGAAAAAATGCAGCTGTCTCATTGATGCAGTAAAAAGTTGAAGAATACGTCATAAGAATGGCAAAAAATAACTGGTTTAGCTAATAGTAGAAAAGAGAAACCACTGCTTTGGTAAAGATAAAGATACTGATTTTCTTACTGCAGGATCATTACTGGGAGGGGGAGAGCCAGAGTCTTCCACCCCTCTTCCCCTACCACAACCTCTCGAAATGACTTTCGGCCCGCCGTGTTTTTAGAGTGTCTACTTGCTGTATAGAAATTATACGCTTACAAATTTCCATGCTTCTCCGAGATTTGAACTTAGGCCCATTGGTATGGCAGTGTCACTAACCACAACATCAGCTTAGCGACTCAAGTATATGATAAAGGAATTATTATAGAATATTTTACATATTATTAGAATTATAGAAGAATATTTTTGCTGTGAGATGAGTAGATTGTAGGTTACATAAGTATGGCAAAGCATACGATGGCTATCTGTCTAAAGGAGAGATGCCTTCATGGAGCACATTCTACAGGAAATTGCATCATTCACCACTGAGAAAAGTGTTAGTCTTTATAAAATAGATGATACGGCTATAAGCAGGGTCAGTACTAGGGTTTTTGGTGTCTACCTGTGTATTTGAAAATGGGGCTTTTGAAGAATTTTTAGTTTTCCCTTTCTTTGCGTATTGCAAGAGATTTGAGGGGTCATGGAGGATTCAAGCGATAGAATTACACTTGAGCTATTATCTGTTACTTACAATTTTGTGGGATTCCTTTGAAATGCCTAATTCAACATACATGTAACTTTCATTTGCTAATAATGCAAGATTTTATAGGCTTGTTTTGTGTGTGACATCATCCTATGTATGATTTAATTTTCCACATAAAATTTGGGTTTGAAAATAATTACTCTCTGGTTGCAGCAACAAGTAAAATCAGAAACATTTTAAATTAAATCTTTAGAAAGTGTTCAATTAGTAGGATAAGAAATCAGGATTTTAAATTTATCTTTGCTGTAGGTATCTCTTTAACCATGTATTTCAAAGTAAACAAAGTAAAGTTCTGCCCTATATATATCTTTTTAGTTGTCATTTTTCAACAGACTTTCATTTTCATTTCCTTAAAAAAAAAAGTTCAAAGATATCAATTAAGTGCAGGCAATATTCAGAAATATCTCTACATATAATAAAACAAAGAGTCTGTGTGTGGGTGTGGGTGTGTCTTTCGTTCGTGTTGTGAGTAAGCTAATAGACCCAGGGCCACGAAATTTGGTACATAGGTGTATCTACACAAGAGCCAGTTCGAGATACCTCGAAGCGATTTTTTCGAAATTCGAATTAGAATATTTTTTATTTTATGTTTTGTGACCAAATGGCGTCATTTTGAGACATAATGGGCTACAGGAAAGCGAGATTTCACCCTGTACATTTCATTTTTACATCGTCGTGAAGCGTAGACACTTAGCTATTTTACGAACTTAAAATAAATTTCGTATTTCAATAAATCGATTAAATACGAATTTATTTAGGAAGGTGAGCTTAACACCTTTTCAGCGGAATTTTTTAAAAAAAAACTTATTTTAAAAAATGTGCTGTTTATTTTCCTTTGATTTTTGGACACGTTAAACTTTAATCCTTTCGACTCCTTTTAAAAAAAGAATTTTG
>KK114834.1:679273-691155 GCA_000611955.2 Stegodyphus mimosarum | reverse complement strand
TTAATGGATATTGCTTATTTCATTGTAATATTTTATATTATGTTTTAATTATATATCATTTTAATTATAAAAAAGTTTTGCATGATATTTTTTAATCTGTTTAAGTTCTTAATCTGTTTATACCATTTGAGTTCTTAAGATTTTGCAAAGGGAAGTTGGTTAATTTATTTATTAGGATAAGTAATATTTGTATTAAGGGATACTGCATATTTCATTGTCATTTTTTATATATATAATACATTTCTATTGATTTCTTTTTTGATAAAGTTGTTCTGCACAGAAAAATTCTGCGCGAAATGTTTTGTTTTTTGAGTTTCTTTCATGTTATTTTTTTGTTTATTTCACTGTTTGTAAGATATTCAAAAGTTTTGCATCATTTTTTTGCATGAGCCAGTGCACCTCAAAGCGAGTTTTTCGAAATTCGAATTAGATTTTTTTTTTTTAATTTTATGTTTTCTGACGAAATCGCGTCATTTTAAGACATAATGGGCTAATAATTTCATTCTATTGAACAGTTTAAGAAATTGAAAGATTGTTTCTTTTTGCAAAGGTAAATTGTTTAATTAATTTATAGATCTATATTTAAAAGGACGAGTCTTTCTGTGCGTGTAGGTGTCTTTTGTTCGCACTGCGCGTAAGCTAATAGACCCAGGCCTATGAAATCTGGTACACAGGATGCATCTAGACAAGAGCCAGTGCACATTGATTTTTCAAAATTCGAATGAGGTTTTTTTTTTATGAAATAGTATCAAATTGATGATTTTCTCTCATTATATGAACAACAATGGCACGCAGCCATTGTTGCTGATATCAGCACTATTGCCACCCGGTAAAAAGGAGGGCGATAATTCTGTACAGTTTTTAAATTTAATGTTTCTCTTGGATACTGGATGTTTGTCTAGAGAAGGCAGCAGGAAGTTGGTTAATTTATTTATTAGGATAATTAATATTTGTATTAAGGGATATTGCTTATTTCATTGTATGCTTTTTTTAACTGAATTTTTTTCCCGTTGTTTTTCGTTTCTTTTTCAATAAAATTGTACTGTAGAGTAAAATTCTGTGCAGTTTTCAAATTTAATGTTCTCTTTAGGCATTTTTCCGGTACACTTAAAAGCCAGACGAAGGCTGGCCGCGCAGCGGCTAGTAAATAAATAAATGACAGATACCCAAAACTTTATTCTTAGAATTAAAGGTAAAATTACGAAAGTAAGACATGTCTTAAAAAGTCCAAAGGTGAAATTAAAAATTTTAAATCCATTGTTTAAGAAAGAAAATATTTACAGTAGCCTAATAAAAAGAATAGCCCACTGTTTAATGTATTTTGAGCCTACACAATGATTTCTCATAGCTCGCCTAATCAAAGAAAAATTTTAGACTTTAAGAAGGAAATCAAGGAAGGTATTTCCGGTTTAAGAGAAGTTCTCGACACTTGTTGCTTAAGAGAGAAGAATTAGGTTAGATTAGAAGTATGGTGAGTAGAAAATTTATCAGCATTTTGGTTAGTAACAACAAGGAAACACATAGCAGCCATCCCCCTGAATCCTTATGAATGACACATCTGCTATTCTCTACCAAGACTTTCTCAATTTCTTCCTGCGTAGGAAATTCCAAATCCCATAGTTCCAAAAAAATTAGTCCATAAATCTTGAAAAAGGGTGGAATAGAAATAAATTAATTCATGCAATTAAAATTAAGTAACTATTAATAGTGAATCAATTATAATAATTACAAGATTAGCAATAACTTTTAGCACACATTATCTACAAATAGCATAAAGAAGATTTAATTTCTAACTTGATAATAATGCTTGACAAGTATTGATTTTTTACAACAGCGATTTATTTTATAATTTTTATTCTTGCTAACCCGTAGGCGGAGTGAGAAACACCTACAGCGCCATCTCAGTATTCTCTTTGCCATCTTCAATCTGGCAGTCACTGTACTCAGAAGTGATTCAGTAGTGATTTTGGTCGTTTGAACGTTTAATGTAAATCCTGGGTAAGTTTGAGTTAAAACTAATTTTATGGTTCGTCCTATTCATAAAATTCTGAATATATTGTTAATATTTCCTCTTTTGTTAAAAATATTTCGATGGTGATTTTATAAGAAATTGCAAATCAGTTCGTTGACTTAACCGTTGTGAAGTTGTATTGCTAGTATAAAATATATTCATTCTGAATTTATATACAAATTTGCAGTGACTTCCTATTTTATTTGTATTGAAACTGTCATATCCCAGGTCGAATTTCAATTGCAGACATAAATTCTTGATTCTTCGCTTACTATCTTATTATTATTTTCTCCCTCAGTTTCAAGCACATTCCACACATAAGTATGTGTTCATTCTCTGCTCCAATAAAATGCTTTTTTCCTCCAATGAATTACAAAATTACTTTAGATTAAGAAGAATGATTACAGTGGCTGCATATGTGCTAATTCCATAAATATGTACTAATGATGTGTTCAGACACAGCTCCAAAGAAATGAAATGCTGAAGAATTAAAATCTTTCACTCCAAAGGTTTCGTCATTATTCTTTTATTATTTGAGAGTTATAGATATTTATGCTATTCAGATGCAACTCTGAAAGGTATGAGATGAAGTCTTTCTTAAATATTAAAATGATTATGAATCTCAGAATAAAATCTGATTTTTAAATTAGACAGCTGAGAATTTTTTGTATGACATAATTTGTATCTCTATAAAAAGTGTTTTCCTTAGAAGAGAAATTATTTTCTTATAGACATACACTTTAAGTGTTATTTATTATGTGATTATGGCAAAGCCTCGAGGGCTATCTGCCCACGGGGAGAGGCGCCACCATGGAGGACTTTCTAAAGGAAACTGACTTATATACACATTACACATGGGGAAATCGAACAAAACACCCACAGAGCGACAGGATTTGAACACTGGGCCAAACTACCTGCGTTCAGCGATGTTAACCACTCCGCCACTGGTGGACCTCTATGTTTTGAGTGAATGGTATTGTTAAATTGGTTAACAACTCCTCTTTATATATATATACAGTTAGTAGGATACCAACAAAAAAACCAAACAGCATTGTTAATGAATTTTGTTTTCAAATATTTTAATATTTGTTAACTTAGACTTAAGAACCTATGTATATAAATTTTTACTAAATAAATTATGTATACAGAGAAATTTTTTTAAAAAAAAAATTATAACGAATAGTAATGCTTCAAAATCTGAAGCATGTTATTAGTATTTAATGAAAAAATTCCTTTCTCCTAAGCATGCACTTGACAGTGGTCTAATGCAGATTTCCCTAAACTGCTAGCCACATCCAGCTGACCAAAGGATTTTTAATAATTTTATAAAATTTTAAAAAAGCAAGGTAACATACAAATTAACTATTTTATAGAGTAATCAATCTATAAACACATTTCCTGTGATGCACGTTATTTATAAAGCATATTATAAACATAATACAACCATTTCTAAATTTACAATGAGTGATATACAGTAACACTCTGTAAGAAAATACCTCACTACACCTTTTACAAGAATAAAGGTTTACATATCTTAGCTTTACTTACTTTCATGGTAGTATTCTGGATTTGATCACAGAAATTTCAACAGCGATTTTGTTTAAATCTTAATTTTTGTTCCATAAAGTGTCATAATTTATTTTAATTTGGGAGATTTTTTTTCAACCAAAACTTGCCCAAAATATAAAATACCTATGAGTTAAAGTTTGCACCGATCACAATGTAAACAAAATGTGCCAATATACTGATGCAACAGGGGGAGGAAAACCTGCTTTAAAGAAGAGTTACTTTGAAAAAAAAGTTTTTGGAAATGCTTAAACAGTTTTAGGAAATTTATGTTAAATGAAATTGCATGAAAGTTTAAAATAAACTGGTTCTTCATAATACCATAGTTGTAGAGATCAAATCGCAAAAATCTCCCTACCTTATTTAAAGATGTGTACACTGTTCATCACAATTACATTACCATGGCATGATGAAATAACAACTTCGTGAAAGAGCCAATACAGCCTGCAGGCTTTCGGAGACCACTGACTTAAGCCACACTTGACTATGACATAATTGGAGACCGAAATTTCATTCAGAGTTTAGTGTCAGACAAATTGGTTGAATTTAGCCTATGTGTAATGCGAATACGAATTAATTTCTACAGAAATTTCTCTACAAAGGTGTTCTTTTTAAGGCAGATCTAACACACATGCTTCACAATTCAGCCAAATTAACAGCCTACGGAACACGTTCAACCAAACGGTCTTACAGTATCTGTATCATGACTTCATTTTTACGATTGATTTCTCCGAAAAATACTGACAATAAAATATATTCAACAATATTTTTTTATTGTTAATTTTTTTAATGAATCAGTTCATGATAGAAATAATCTTTCGAGTTAATAACTTGTTTTTTAATATTAATCTATCAGCTTACATTTATTTTTCTGTTTACAGTATACTGTTGAAATGAATAATAGGGTGCTTAATGGTATATTGTTCTTACCTTGTGAAAAAGCTACATTTGTACCTTTGTTTTAGGATGAAAGAAAAAAGTATTGCAAATGTCAGTGTTGCTTAATAACTTAAGAATCCAAAATTTTTGGAACGAAAAATTTTATTCCTTTATGATACTTAGGATAAGCCTTCCCCAAGCAAAAATTATGTGTGCTAGTTCTATAGTAAAAAGGGACGTTTTAAAACTTGTTGAGGCTCTGGGCTCCTATGCAAAAGTAAACATCTTTACCCCACTTTTATTTCATTAAATGAAGTTTTATTAGAAAATTTTTCCACATTTTAGATCTACAGGATCATTAATTATCTCTTCAATATAACTGTTAATAATATTTCATTCTGAATACTCAATAAACTTAAATTATTCAAACAAGATTAAATCATACGATTTATTAATTCATTTTTGATCAGTTTGAGTTTTGAAAATGAATGCTCGCTACTCGTGTTACTAGAAAATTCTCATTACTATTCCAATATTTGGGAATGCTGTAAATAGTCTTTCACTATATGTGTATGTATAGAGTGTGTTCATACCAATTCCAATGTCCTCACTCAACAACTGTTCTTCATCGTCACCTGCATTTGTAAAATTATATTTCTTTTTTTTTTCCACGGCTTCTTTTTGCTTTTTTTTTTTTTTGCCATGAATGATTACAAATGACTTGAAATGTTGACATTGTAAATTTAGCTCCTCCCCATGAACACCTTTAGCATAAAATTTCGATATTTTCTCACATGCTATTTTAATTTTGTTCTCATTATTTGCAAAAAACCCAAACAGTTTAAATACCTCCTTGCACTTTTTACTGCGTTTTTGCATGCTGTAAATTAGACAGTTGATTATTGGTAAAAAGGTTTCTACTTTAAATTTCTGGCTGTGATTACCTTCAAAAGTTACATCAGTATCTATCTCCTTCAAGGAAAGTTATCCTAGCACTGCGTTATCTTGCACCCTTGTGAACACTTTAATGCTCTTTATAAAGGATATTCCCTTACCTTTTGACGAGAAAAAGTTTTAGGGATTTTGGACAAATCAAAATAAATCATTACATCATAGTTACATTCTACTGCTTGAATGAAGTTCAAAGAGTGTGCTGAACAGGGAAAATATACAGCATATTTATTTTTTTCTTAAAATCGGGCTCTCAATCATGAATATTTTTCAGACATATTTGAGGTATTGTTGGATGACTGACTTCTACAACAGTGAGTGAAATATTACTTTCGAAGAACAACATCCATGAGATACTCTGAAGTATGTCCTTAAATATGAATAAAATTAAAAAAGTCTCTCAACTAGCATACCATTTTGGACATATCGTATAATAAATGTTTGTTGGTCGACATGAGTGACATCTCGGGGAGGGGGGGAATCAACAGATATACAGTAATACTTAGCTCTCTGTATTTCAGTGACAATAGTTGCTAGGACTTTTGAAGGCATGATTACTGCAAATTCCTCACAAACTGTAGCACACAGATGACTGATTACGTTTCCCAGAATCAAACTTACTTAAGAGTTCCAAAGTACTTAAATAATTTCCGTTTTTCATATCATTATCATATAATAAATGTTTGTTGGTCAGCTTGAGTAACATCTGGGGGGAGAATCAACAGAGACAGAGCAATACTTAGCTTTCTGACAGTGACAACAGTTGCCAGCACTTCTGATGCCATGACTTCTAAGAAAGAATGATTATCTTTTCCGGAATTGCAGTGCATTTATGATATGTTCATCCAAAAGTGGATCGAACTCACTTAGGAGTTTAAAAGTACCTAAATAATTTCTGTTTTTCACTGAACCAATAGTTTCATTTTCCCCTCTGAAAGGCAGGCTTCATGACGCTAAGAAAATTACAACAGACACTAGTCTCTTCAGCACTTCTTTTTAGTAATGACATTCATTGAATTGTATGATAAGTTGGCTATCTACATGACTAGATAACTGTAAGCGACCGTGGTAGCTCATGATACACTTTCTGTGTCCAGGTGAGTTTTCATGTTGTGAAGAAGATATATTTGCATGCTTCCAGTCATTGAGTTCACTAGTGTTGAATGTAAAATTGGTAGATGAAAAGAATTTACATATGAAACAGTATACTTTCCCTTGTGATGGATAATATATTAGCCATTCAGAATCTACTACCTTACCATTACATAACTCTTTCTTGAAAAACATTGCAGAAAGTTACCTTGTTTGACTTTTATCAGTTCATTCAATGTATATACATGCTGATATTTTGAAATCAATGTTTGTTGGAGCAAACTGATGGAACTTTCACAACACAGCCTAACTGGAAATTCTTGTCGATGTATGAAGGCCACAACCCTGGATCTGTACTGTCAGGGAAAATATTTGAAATGCCCATAACCTCATCAGTTATTGTACTTATTTCAGTAGGTCTTATTGTTTCTTCTTGAATATTTAAATAGTCGGTTTTTCGCTGTCCCCATCCTCCAACTTCAGGTGCATATGCTGGTAGAAGTGGTAGAGGTAAACATAGACACAGAATTTGTATTAGTAAAAAATTGGGTTAGTTTTGGTAATTTTTCAATGGATTTCTTCTTTTCTATCAATTTTTTACATTTTGTAGCTCAACTTTCAAAGCAGTTCATTCTGACTTGTCCTAAATCTGGAATAATTTAAAATAAATGTTGAAAGTAACTATGATTGTTTAAAATAGGTACTTACAACTTTATTCTTACTTGTAGATTTTAAGTGGACAATATTATATGGTGTCAAATACTCGCAAAAACAGTAATCCATAATAAGTGTGTGTAACTCACAATCTGACAAACTTAGGCGCAAATCGACTCAACTGACTGCCACTTTTCAACTATTATAAGTAATGACAGTGTATGGCGGTAGGACTATGCCTAAACACAGACGACACACATGACATACATAATGAAGTCTTGCTAGTGTTGCCAATTAGCACATAGTTGGAAATTCCTAGCTTTTTTGAGAAAATGCCTGAGAAAAACATTTGCTGATTAAAATTATTCACATCATGAGCATTGAAGCTGAATTTGCAAAATTATCACATTGAAGCTGAGTCAAGAATGAGACAAGGCTCCTCTGAGGCCCTGGGATCAGGTCCAATTGGCACATGCCTTAAAACATCCTACTGCCCACTGTCTAATAAAGTTCTCTCTTACAGCAGAAGCGCAAGATTCAGATGAAGATTTTCTGGCTGTTTCTTTCTTCTCTCCCTTTTCCACTTTTTCCCTTTCATTTTCAGTCCCTCCTTTTTTTACAGTTTTAATGTTTAGAGTACATTCTACACACTGTCCTCCAAAATTTAAGAAACAGCATGTTTTTCAAAGCTCACCATTGCACAAATATCAGTAACATTTAAATTCACAGTTCATATGGATGGCAGTAATGAAGTTTAAGAAAATATATGCAAAAACAATAGCTACCATTTTTATTTTAGAGAAATGAATACTTATATAGGAAATGGAGAAAAATACAAAACTTGTAATTTTTGTTCCTAGTGTTGATCTTCAGTTGTTATTACAGTTTCATGCACAATATCCAGGAGAGTCTAGCAATATACAGAAGAAGCCATTTGCCCAATTCGTCGAGGTAGCGGGCAACTGGATGGATAGAAATGGGGGTGTTACAAGCTCATGCCGCTAGACGTCTCAATGTCTCTCGTAGTGTGGTTCTCCGACTATGGAATCAGTTTGAATCTGAGGATTCTGTGTCTAGAAGACATGTTCCAGGCAGACCTAGAGTTACAACATCTGCGGGAAGAACATTATGCAGCTCTTTTGGCCTGAAGAAAGAGTAGCATTACTGTGCCTCACCTCATGGCAGATCATTTAGTGGCAAGAGGAACAAGAATCTCAGCTACTGCAGTTAGCAGACGCCAGCACAACACAGGTCTGTATGCAAAACAACCAGTTGTTTGTATCCCCTTGACCTGAGAACAGAGAGGTGCCCGTTTATGTTGCGCAAGAGAACATATTTCCTGGACCCGTCAATAATGGGCGTCTGTTTTCTTTACAGATGAGTCCAGGTATTGCAGAGTGACACTGCAGGTCGCCAGCTGATCTGGAAGGAACAATGCACAAGATACAACCAATTCCACATTGTGGAAAGACACAATTACAGAGGTGGTGGAAAAATGGTTTGGGCTGGGATCTCTTTCAGTGGCCATACTGACTGGCATGTGTTCCATGGAGGAACTTTGACCAGTGTGAGATATTGAGACGAGATCCTTGATCAATATGTCCGCCCATATGCCGCGGCTATTGGTCCTGGATTTTTTCTGATGGATGACAATGCGCGACCGCACTGAGCTCCGGTTTGCTGAAGAATATCTTGAGGGCCACAGTATGGAGTAGATGGAAGGCCAGCTCAATCCACAGACCTCTATCTGATAAAGCATTTTTGGGACTACCTTGGGAGACAGGTTGCTGCTTTAAGTCCTCCTCCAAGGTTGTTAGATGAGCTTGAACAAGGATTACCCTGTGTCAGGTCGTTTCTTACCATTTTACTCACTGACAACTTAATTGATAGCATGGAACATCACTGCCACTAATGTACTGCAGCCAGAGGTGGACACAGCAATAACAATTTCTACATAGCATTTTCAGCTGGTCCTTCTTGCACAGCTGATCCACAGACAGATTTTAATGAAGTCTTGTTCAACAGCAGACATTAGGGAAGAAGAAATCTTGACATATTTTTGAATAATGCTCTAACAATTTGAAGATTCAGGTCCCTGTTGTTCGGGGGGGGGAGTTTCCAAAGGTGCATGAAGCAAGAATCATTTTGAATAAAATACATATTTTTATTCACTCCTGCTGATTTTTTTAATAAATTATATTAATGGCAATAGTAATGATGCACTATGATCACAAAATTCATGATTACCTTTGACAAGACTTTAGGAGCTAACTGAACATACGTTAATATAATTATGCTCCTTTGACTGTGAATAACACGTCTTCCTCCCAAAATAGGGAAAACATTTGTTAGAAAGTTTACTTTTGTAACAGAAAAATCCATTATTATATACTTTAACAGAAAAAGTATGCAATGAAACAAATATAATTTACTGGAAAATGCAAAATTATGAAATACAGCAATAAACAATTTATTTACAAAAATAATCTCATAAATGAATTAATAATTATATATCTGATTTTTATAAAATAAAAGGCTTACTTTTCAAATACATTTGATTCAGAAGAAAGGTCGCCATCAGAGGAATATACAGCTTGACATGCTGCTGGTTTCTTCTGTTTCTGAGAAGCTGATTCAAGACTAATGCAGTATTCTAAGAAACTTGACCTTTTCCCCATATCCTTATTATCATTTGAGTCAAAAATTGAATTACCATTATCAACAGCTTGGAAAAGTTCTGGCTCACTAGGATTTAAATTCTCTGGTTGGTTTCTGAAAAATAACAGCACACACATACACACAAATACTATACATTTAAAAAGCTTAAATAATGACCTAAACAATGTGGTAGGAGTTTTTCACAAATTACTATATTTTAAATTTAGATTTTTGAAAGGCTAATTTTAAAAACTTGCTCCTTTTCTTCCAAGCTTTTTTTTCTTCTTTTTCGTTTTTTAAACTAACAAGCTTATTTTGCTTTAAGATCTCAGATCACCCTATAAACTGAATTCTGATTTTGTAACTATGATTGCTTACTCTGCTTTCACTTTTTTTACTGTTTAACTGAAATCTTATTTTTGTGTTAAATGTAGGCACATGCAATGGCTTGAGTTTTAGTTCATTTTATAGTTTTACACTTTGAAGTAACCTACTCTTATTTAAAATTCATTCTTTGAACTCTATTTTTTACCCTGGAAAAACTTCTGATTATGCCAAAACAGTAACATTTTTTCTCCTTTACTTATGCTTAACATATCTATATATAAATTAATTATTAAGCACAGGAATTAAGGCCAGGAAAGTAAATTTAAACCATGTAAATGAACTTTACAGAATCGCTTAACCAATTTAAAATAGAAAACCAGAATTTTAGCTGTTTTATATTAAAAATTAATATTACAAATAAAAATGAAAACACCTAAAATTTAATCAGATTTAAAAACTAACTGTTCAGATTTGGAGACTCATCTAAAAAGCTATATATAAATATAAAAACAAAAACTGAAGTAAAATACAAAGAAAAGAATAATACTTCAGCAGTTTTCTAAATGCAACATCTCCATTACGTGAGACTTGGAACAGAGTAGGCTTGTATTTATGCACGTGTGTTTACGTATGTATGCGTGTACACACACACACACAGAAAAATAATCCCTGTACAGGGTGGCCATAGAACAAACTTCCCTGATATATGAACTCCTAGTGACCTATCCAGTCAAACACAGACAGGTTGCAAATGAAAGGCCAGAAAATGTGTTATCTCATATTATTTGAGATTTATTGAGATATTATTTGAGATTCTCATATTTACAGGGAACAAAAGTAACTTCTCTTGACTTTTTCGCATTAATTGTTATAGATATTCATTACAGAGTTAAACAGCTAATTCTGTGTAACTAACATAAAAGGACTGATTAACTACATTCTTATTGCAGAGGGAAGATCTTAAAATAAACTACAGTGGACCACCATTTATGCATCTTACAAGGGATCATTCACAAATGACATACAAATGAGACAGACATAGAAATGAAACTTTACGATGTGAAATGCATATATATTGGCTGCACAATTTTCACACTACTAACCTAACTGTTGGTATAAGGGTCATTCAAATGAGAGTGGCACTACAGTTGGTTTCAGAAATAGTTTAATGATATTAATATAAATTAGTATACAAAAGGAAGAAGTAACACATATGTAAAAGAAGGCTAGACAAAGTCACCTTGTAGGTTGAAAGAAGTGTCCCAGCAGTCAATGAGACGATGTATACCCTGGGTGAAGAAGCTCCGAGGTTGGTTAAGGAACCAATTTTCAACAGCAGCTGCGACCTCATTATCGCTGGCAACTCACGGTCCCTTCAGGGATTTCTTGAGTGGACCAAAGATGTGCTAGTCACATGGTGAGAGGTCTGCGCTGTAAGGGGGATGTTCGAGAACTTCCCAACAGAATTGCCGTAACAATGTTTGGCATGCCACAGCCACATCAGGACGAGCTTTATCATGCAAGAGGATAATCCCATGTAACAGTATGCAATGTCGGCAGTTCTTGATATTCTGTCTCAATTCCTGCAATGTGGCACAGTACGTGGCAGCAGTGACAGTTGTGCCTGTAGGCATCCATTCCAACAATAGTGGGTCATTGATGTCAAAGAAGCACATTAACATAACTCTAAACTCTACCAGCTCCAGTGGATGTGCGAGCCTTTTTTTGGGCATGATGAAGAGTG
>KK114834.1:641718-679262 GCA_000611955.2 Stegodyphus mimosarum | reverse complement strand
GTCACCATTCCATGCTCATGCTTCTGGTGGCTGGATCAAAGTGATGGCACCGTGTTTCATCAGGAGCAATGATCCTTGAAAGGAATTGATTTCCCATTTCATGGTAACGCATGGAAACAAATATGATGAATCTTTTGCTACTCTGTCAAATGTTTTGCCACCCTCTGCATACAAACCTTGCAGTATCGCAACCTTTTCAAGCAGTATTGTGTGCACACTTCCTATGCTCATAGCCATTTCCTTCACTATTTCCCGAATGGTGATTTTCATGAGATGGTCCACATCTGCAACTGCTTCCCGGGTGATCACCACATACATACGCCTAACCAAGTCATGGCCTGTCATCAGTACTACTTCTTCCACTACAAAAATCCCTTCACCATCACAAAATACCCATCTGCATTCATACATTCCATGCCATACACATTTTGCATTTCACAACGGACTTCAGACGCACTCACATTTTTTGCAGTTCAAAACTGCACGACCACGCGTTGACACCTTTTGAAGGCATCCATGACGTGAATGATGCCTTTTAACATGCTCCCAAGCTATCACACATATATCTGGTGGGATCTGATGTTATCGCATGCATTGCCAGCACTCTGCACCCTATATAGGGGCATGCACCGTCATCTTTCTCTTCAAATAGCAGAGTTATTACAGCAATGTCACTTTCATTTCAATAACCTTTATATTACACAATTCTATTATCCTACTATCAATTTGTTTACAATATTTACATGTTCAAACAAATTTATATTAATATTTTAAATAAAGTTATTAAATGCAAATAATGTAAAAATATTTACATGTAAAAAACGTTTTATTACTTGTACTTTCTAATAATAGAAAAATACCCTTATCAGTTTCCCTAATTATTAAATACTTACACCTGATCACAAATCATTGACTGAAAAACAAGAATTAATATAATTCTGCACTGTGGAATTGTGTTAAGAACATGATTTGTGATGGCATAATGAAGTGTACAAAAAAGCAAAAAGCTTTGTTAAGGTCCGAAGACAAAAACATAAACCTTCATTCTTCACAAGATTAATTTACAATAATTGGAAAATGTGTCCCTTGTCAAGTGATTTTTTTTTATTTTGGGAAAGCTTCACGGTTATATTTTGTGGTATTATTTTGAGAACTGCCAATTAAACTGCTCGCAGATGCAGAAATTACTTAATTTTTCTCACACCTATTTTCAAAAATGGAAGCAATAACTATACCTCCATTTACTTAAAATATTTTATAACTTTCAACAGAGCTGTTTATCTTTACTCTAGAAGCATTTACTTCTTCCTTATCAAATGTAGGAAGTGGTCGAAGATTCTTGCTAAACATTTCTCTATAGGTAACCAGCGTGTACATAGTATATTTAAGATTTTTTTCTTATTTTAGTATTATTCAGCTGTTCGAATTGTTTCCATTTCTCCTTCCTTTGAGCTATCTTTCCAAGATAATAATAAATATCAATAATGTATTCACTCACACTTACTGGCAAAGAAGCTGACCCACTTTTACTGCTAAATTTAAGAGGTGACAGATGCATTTCATAATTTGCAAACAATTTTCTTTCTTTTTCTTTTTTTTTAAATGCCTGCAACATCAGTCTTCAAGCCTACAATTCCTGGTGCATTTCTGGCACTGCAATAAGTGTTAAGCAATTTTCCTGAAGAATTGCACTTCTTTTAAAGTTTTAATAATTAGCTGTGCTATTATTAAATCCTGTCAAATCTCTTCTAAAGTGGGGACAGAAAGTAAACTATACTCAATTTCTGAAGACTCTGGATTAAAAAAAAGGGGGGGATACAGTTTCAAATCAGTATATTGCTTCCACCTGTAGAAAGGCAGAATGGAACTGTTTTAATGAAATCAATGACTGAAGATTTCTTTGTCATACCCATTTCTTCTATAATTGCAGCCATTTTTGTCTCTGCACTTGAGAATTTCTTTGCGATTTTACTGCCGAAAAACATTTTTCGAAAAAAGCTGCAACATGATATGATGCATTCAGTGGCAGATTGTGCTTCAGTAAAAAGGCAGAGAAGAGGCATTCTGCATTAATAACTTTTGGTCTTTTGTTTCCACAGAAACATTGAATTTTTTTTTCCAGTACAATCCACATTTTCCTTGTGTATGCACGTGCATAAGAATACCAGCCATTCCACCATGCAAAATCGAAAAATTGCAATGACAAACAATACACATTGCAATATTATATTTCCTTGATGAAATAATAGCAGAAAAATCAGCTGTGTACAATTTTAGAAAAGGACATGAGTATTTTACTTTTTTCATAGGCATAACTAAGACAAAAATCACAGTTTCTTAAATTGTTTCTGGGAAGCATGTGAAATTTATGCTGCTCATTGGTGAGATAAATGAAATAAACAACCTCGATCTTGTTTTATGCTCATTGATTAATATATGCCAGATGACCACTAGTGGCACTTGATTCTCATTGGAGAACTGGAACATGACTATATTTTACATTAACTATGTTTTACGTTAAATACAAACAAGGTAAATTTTGTCAATAATAACATAAAGAATTGTATATCAAAATGTATTTTTCATACACTTCTGATTTTGCTGTTCATAACTAAAGTTAATTTCATGGATAACATTAACTAACACTATGTAGGCTTCCTTAGTCTGACATCAAATAAATATGGTACCCTTTATTGGATTAAGAGGAAAACATTAACAAAAAACATGAAAATTTCAGGAAACTGCAACAACGTGCTAGCCTCCAGCAGAGATCTTTAATAGTCATAGGATTTTTTAAGGTTTGTTGAAAATGGACATAAAAATGCTGAAAGCCAAGAAGTTTTACATAAAAATAATTTTTTTTAACAATGCACACACAAAAGGAAAAAAAGTAAAACTGTAATAAATTACAGTATATACAAAGAAACATTTGAAAAAGAGTTAAGTACATCTAAAGCTTGAGTACCACAGAGCTTTAATACTAACAAAAAATGCTACCCAAATATTCATGGCTAGGTTAGATATTTGAATATGGCAAATTACACAGGGGCTATCACCCTAAAGGAAAGGATGTCGCATAAAGATAATGAACAGCAGTACCCAGCTGAGTAAATAAAAAATATACTAGGTTAGATAGTTTCACATTTCCAAAAAGTTTTGGGTAACATAAAAAAAAAAACTCAGAAAGTTTTTACAATGTTAAATTATATAAATTGAATATACTTACAAATTATTTTCTGTGTTTTCAGTAAGCATTGGAGTAGTTTCTAAGTCAACATCAACACCCATAGACACAGGATCCAAGCTTGCATATTTGCGACGGTTTCGAATTCCAGGCCTACGAGATACTCGGCATGCAATATCTAATCCCTCATAAAGTTCATCAGGATCATCCTGCACCTCAACATTACAATTCTCATCTGATGCAGTTAGCTTATAATTTGGATTAGAATAACTGAGGAGGCCATTTTCTAAAAGGGAATATACTGTTATAAAATTTAACTATACAAATATTTTTTTACACTAATTATTATTAAAACTCAAAAAGAACCAAAAATAAAGAACATTTTACAAGTGTGTTTACAGATAAACTTAAATATACTTCTCACCAAAATTATAAGATGATTAAAAATACGCTCATTGATTAAATTTTCAACCAAGGTCCAATTGCATAATTATTAATTACCTGTAAGTGAATGAAAAAATGGACTACTGTACATAGATCAGCACCCAATAAATGCAAATTAGTGACTTATAACATGCTTGAATTTATGTATGCAGTGTTATCTGAAATTAATGCGGTTTCTGAGAGTGATTAGTGTTCGTTAGTTATGGCTCCAAAGCATCATTTAAAGTGAAAGGCAAAAGTGGTGGTTAAATTGATAGATGAAACAGGGAAGTAAATGCAAATTGAGGATGCCCCAGATTTGATCATACTTTGATACTTTGATGATATGAAATACCAAAGACTTGGGACGACATTTTAAGTAGCAAATCAGTTAGAACAAGGCCCAGTACACAGCAGCGAAGAACAACAATTGCACCTGAAGACCATTTTTTATGGTTTTCAACTCAAAGGTAGCCGTACACAGCTACACCAAGGCTGCCACAGAGACACAAATCGATCGTTTTACTGTTGTACGAAGGCTTCATGAGGTTGGACTTTAAATGAAAAATCCAATGGTTTGTGTCTCACTCACTTGATCTTCCAAAGGAACTCATTCAAAATAGTGTTGTCATTATGTTCACTGGTGCCAAGAGTAATGGTATATGACTATACCATTTACTCTTCAGTCCAGATAAAGCTTGAATTATGATTCTCAGCATGTTTCAATCTGGTGGGAGATAGGAACATGCAACTTGCTTTCCCTTGTTCATGAAAGACTCCCATTTTCATGGAAGCAATTGCACGCTTTAAAACAGAATCATAAAATATAGCTGCACCAAGCTGCATATCTTTGATGGAGGTTCTCTAACTGGTTAGAAATACGTGGTTGAGGTTTTAGAACTTTGCATAAGTTTGTTTAGGAATACGTTTAGCCCAGATTATTTACTGATGAATGAGCATGCTCCTCCACATCGGGCATCTATCTGGCCATCTATCCAGCATGGAATGCCTTAAGCTGCCCCCCCCCCAAAATTATATTATACCAAATGCTTCCCCGCATCCTCCAGGATCTGAAAAGTGCATTTGTAGAAGAGTAGCATGCAATTCCACAAAATCTAATCAACACTTTGATAAATTCTATGCAATCCAAATGTGAGGTTTATATTTCTGTGAGATGTGGCTACACCTCATGCTAAAAAAAAAAATTTGTTACAAAACAGGGAAGATCATTTTCCTATATATCTGACTTGACTAAATTGTATATTTCGAGATTAATTTCTGTTAGCTACTGCTTTGGCATGAAGCATTTATCATAGTTTTTAAAAAAGTTTTATTTCTGTCAATATCCTTTAATTTAACCACAGTAAAATTAACAGCCTAATTTGCTTTGTCTTACCTGTACAAAAGAAATCATTATATTTAATTAACGAGAAAGAGTTATAATTACTTTCCTTACTTAAAGTTATTTTTAAAGGCAGGATCATATAATACTTTAAAAAGAGCTTTAAGGAAGTTCACATAAATATTACAAAACGTTCATTGCAGAAACAATATACATACAGCAAATTAGCAGCATATTGTATTTCTTTTATTTAAGTCATCAATATTTGTAAAATATTCCATTACTAATTGACTTACAAATTAGGACACATTAAAAATCATCAATGCCTTTGCCAGGATTCGAATGCTGGATTAGCTGAATGCTAGTCAGACATACTTTCTAGTTACACCAAAACAGCATGCACGGGGAAAGGAAGATAATTTCTTATATTCTCCCCCACTTAAAAGATGACTAGAAAAAAGGGAACAAGATGCAGTCAACAGAAACGCAGGAAATAATAAATCACTGTCCACCACATTTTAGTCTAGCACAGATGCAGACATTTCAACTTTTATTGGAACCATGAAATATAATAAATCAACTATGCCCAACTATGGCTGAAGAGTTATTCAAGTACCAACACACAAAATAAAGCATGCGATATACCTACAGTAAAGAACTAAGATGTAAATCAGTCATAATTCGAACTCATGTAACAATAACAACAGAGGATTTAAGTATGTTAAATGTAACTCTTTGGGACACAAAGCCGTGAATTGTTGTAAAACATCTCCTAAAAATAATCCTCCTAAGATGCCAAAACTGTAACTGCAGTTGCTGAGACTTGTCAGAAAGAGATGCATAAAGCTGTTAATTTAGATAATTCACAAATCGATGCTTTAAATAGATACTGATAGTCAAGAAACATTAATCTAAAAAGATGTACATAGCAAAATAGGTTCTCCTGAACTTAAAAACAGTAAATTTACAGTTAACGGGATTTGGCAATGTGAAAATTACACCTTTAGAAAGATTTGAATGTGAATTCGATATTGATGGTTTTTCATCCAGATGAAATATTCGTGTTATCACAGAAAACAAAATATTTTTACAAGCTATAACTGGTACAGATGTTACAAGGCAAGGACAATTAACTGTAAAAAGGGGTCAAAGTTAAAAAACTGCAGCCAGAAAACTACTTGAAGGGCATTCTTGATATTAATAATGATGAGGATATGAATTTAAATCACATTAAAGACGAGACAAAAAAATGAAATACTGTAATTAGTAATGAATTATAAGCCAAATAAAATAAAAAGGTCTGCCCTGAAGATGAGATTAGTGTGGACAGATGAACTTCCGGTTCATTGTGAGCTGAGACATTTCCCCACAGAGCAGTGTGAAATTGATAAACGAATTTGTGAGTGATAAGGTAAATAAATCATAAAACCAAGCAATTTCGATTATTCGAGTAATGTTGTGTTAAGCAGAAAATGTCAGTCTCATACCGCCTGTGTGTAGACTTCAGATGCCTGAATAAAATAATAATATACAATTGCTTTCCGCTCTCATTAACTGATGGCGACACTGATAAATTAGAGTCAGCAATCGTATATACTACATTAGATTTAAAAAATGCATTTTCACATGTTGCAGTAGACAAAGAAAGTAGAAAATACACATCATTTGTAACTCTGAATGGATAATTTGAATTTTCAAAAGTTCCATATTGTCTTCCAAACAGCCCTAGCATTTTCAAAATATATATCTACAATGTATTTCGCGACCTTTTAGAGGATAACGCTGTAGTAATCTATATGGATTGTATCATTATTCCTTCTGAAACTCATGGAATCCAAAAATTTAAACGCATGTTATAGACTGCATCGGAATATGGATTAGAACTAAACATAAAGAAACACAGAATTTCAAAATGTGAAATTGAATTTGCAGGTCACAGAATTAAAGATGAGAAATTATACCCTTCTTCTTCTAAAACAAAGAAGAAATTTCTGAAGCCTAACTGTGCAAAAGATGCTCAGAGTTATTTAAGTTTCACCAATTACTTCAGAAAATTCACATCTGATCATTCATTAATTGCAAAACCACTCAGTGATTTACTGAAGAATAATTCTAAATTTTAATTCAAAAATAAAAAACTTTATTCTTTTAATGAATTGAAACACATTGATCATCTTAACCTGTTTTGTATATTATAATCTGAAAGCAGAAGTGGAAATACACACTGATAGTAGTGCAGACAGTTACGATGTAGTTCTGTTACAGAAATACTCAACTGATAATCAGATGCATCCAGTTTACTATATGAGTAAATACTAAACAGCTACTAAATGTAAATATTCGAGCTATGAATTAGAAGTTAATACTGTCACAGAAGCTTTGAAAAAATTTAGGGTACACATATTAGACATTCCATTTAAAACTGTGGCAGATTGATTATAATGCATTCAAACAAACTATGAGCAAGAAAAGCATTCATATTGAAATATTTAGATGGGCATTTATGTTATAATATTATGATTACACAATCAAACACAGGTCTTGCACCCGTATGCACCTTGCTGATACTTTGAGTAAACCCTGTATGTATGGCAATTCAAGATGGTGTAATATTTAAGATTATTCAAGCTCAAGAAACTGGTGAAAATATGAAAGCTGTAAAAGAAGTTTTGAAGTCTAAGCCATATGGAGATTATTGCTAGTGGAATCACATGCTTTACAAAATGGTTGATGGAACTGAAGTACTAGTAGTACTTGTGATTATGCAAATTGAAGTAATTAAAGACGCACATGAATGAAGTCATTATACTACCAAATGCACTGAAGAAAATTTCAAACAGCATTTTTATAAGTTGAAGGAAAAAACCTGCAAAATGAATCGCAAATTGCATTACTTATATACTGACTAACTGAAAATCTGTTAAGAAAAAAAGATTATTACATCCTTAAACATATTCCCCTCAATACTTATCACATAGATCATTTAGAGCCTTCAGAAAGTTCTAACAAGAATTATAAATACATCTTTGCAGTTACTGATTCTTTTCAAAGTTTGTTTGGCTACATCCAACTAAAACCAACTCTAATAAAGAAGTAATAGCTAAATTTGAGATTCAGAAATCATAGCTTGGAAATTCTTGCAATATAGTGACTGACAGAGGAATTGCATTTACTTCTCAAGAATTTGCAGATTATTGTATGAAAGAAAATAGTCATTCATCCTTAACCACAACAGGATTACCAAGAGGTAACAAACAAGTAGAACATTTACTTCCATTATCATATCAGACATTTTAAAACTGACCACACATGATCCTACAAAATGGTACAAGCATGTAAATGATGTCCAACAAATTACAAATTCGACACCTACCAAGCTTTTGTTTGATATGAAGATGAATAAAGAAATGAAGATCAAAGAATTGATTTAAGCTGAAATCCAGAATGACTTCATCGAATTTAGAGACAATTTATGTAAAGTGGCAAGAAAGCAAATTCAGAAGATTCAAGATGAAAATCGAAAGATTTACAACTGAAGTTGGAAATTCCCTTGCAAATACAAAATCAGTGATTTGGTAGCTATCAAATGCACCCAATTGAAGCCAGGTATAAAGCTAAAATCCAAATTTTTAGGTCTATACAAAATCATCAGAGTGAAACCTAATAAATGAGGTGAAGAAGGCTGGATTTACCGAAGAACCTTTGAAGACTAGTATATGTGTGAAGTACCTGAAACCAGGTCAGACTAATCTTTGATAGTGCAACACACATTTTGATGACTCTTGATGACCCTTTTTCCAAACTTGATAGATTTCCCTTGATTTGACGACAAGACTATTGCTTTAGAAGCATGAACTATTTTAAGAAGAACGAAGATGATATCTAAAGGTGAAATACATTAAAGAAGATGGTTTACGTAAGATGTACTTAAAAGATGTATCCAGACGATATATGGGAAGATACATTTAGAAGACATATCCAGATGATTAGAAGACGTATGTAGAAAGACGAATTCAGCCGGACTTATCCAGGCAACACTGAAGTTCTACGACGATGACATTAATTTCTCCCTCAGTGAAACTAAAAATTCTCTTTTTTTCTAAATTATTAGTTTACAGATCCCCAGACAATGATGATGACCACTTTTCCAGCACTGCTGCATGCCGTTCAACAGGATTGTTTTGTGAAAAAATGCTCATTAGGCTGCCATAACAACAAAAGATGCATAAGACATTCACAGAAGTTGTATGACATTATAAAGATGAAAGAACTTTTTCTTTATTGTGACAAATTTCCAATAAATATTCATGCTCCTATCATCCATTTTCATAGAGTATAAAAACTGATGACAATCTTCCTTAAACGTTCAAGTTAAAATATCAATCGGATTAGTGTATCTGTTTTTTCTCGGCTTCAGAAATTTTCAGCCATTTTATGAAGTGTGTTCTCCCATACCAAGGTAAAACAAGCTCCACATTACATAATATCAGATCAAAAGAACTCAAAAGTATAGCAAAAAATAAAAAAACATTAAAAAGCAAAACAGAGAGCTGCAAGAATCTAAAATTACTGTATTCTAATAAAGAAAAGAAAAACAATGAAAGCCAAAGCAAAAGATCAGTCGAAAATACCAATTTTCACTTTTTTCATCTGGAAAGGAAATAAACCGATACATTAATATACAAATATGTATGCACTCATTACATACAATAAAAAGTGAAACACATTCAAAATTCAGCTCTGAGAAGCTTTAAGTGATACTAATCAGATACTGAACCAACAGGTTTGGAGACAAAATTGATTTTAAATAATTTGTGAACAATGAAGTTAGAAGGTAATTGCTTATTATGTTGCGGTTCAGTAAATATGCTGTTCTTGTTAAAAACTCTTTTGGTTTGTACGAATGCATTCAATTATAATAACTTGATTTTTAATGTATTTCATGGTATTTCAGTATGATTTTTTTAGCTATACATAAGAATTCCAGGGTATACACTGTTCTGAAAGCAAATTAACTTTTTTTCAATCAAAAAGTATAGTACTTTTACTATTAACAATTATCAGAAAAAATATAATCAAAATTGTTATTACAACTGATAATTTAGTTTTAAATATTCAGAAACTGCATTTCTCAGTGCAATTAAAATTATTAATTACATCAATATACTGGTAAGGTGGAACAGGTTTCGAAAAATTTTAATTAAATTTTGTTTTTAAAGAACAGGAACAGATTACACATATATTGTTAAATTGGTACTCATAAGTTGTAAATTATACAACTATACTTAACTACTTTATTATATTTAAAAAAAATTTAATAATTTTAGTAGAAAACTGGTATTTTTAAATGCCCAACATGGATACCCATTTGCAATAAAAACCAGATGGTAAGTCTCTAAACTGTGTATCATAATTCTGCGTCCCTACAGAAATAAGTTCTGCAACTATCCTTTTTCCCACTGATTTTATAGCCGTATTTTTCCTCACTACTTGGAGATAAATTGCATAAAAACAAATAAAATATTAGTTTTCTAATTCTATATTTTTATATTACTACATTCCAATGCTTGTAACGGCTCTTTTTAATCTATCATTTAGCTCTGACTTAGGGTGGCATTTGTAACATTCCTTACTTCTTATTTGACAAATATTAATTGACGAATACATGATGATAATGATGTAAAGCACTTTAAATAACACTTTTAACCTTTATTTAAAGCAACTATTTACTCATCTTCTTTATGCTACTGCAGACTGTTCTCTGTCCTTAACAAAAGCTTAGTATGAATCTCAGTTTAAATGTGTGAATTTTTAGCAGTTTGAAATAGATATTTGCAAGTCTATATTTCATAATTACCAACTATACACAAAAAATTTTTAAATAGCACAGAAATTAAAACCTACTCTTTCTTTGGAAGAATTGACACTAAACATAATATAATTGGGTTCAGTTCCGAAATTTTAATCATATATATTGTCAAACTAAGCAGTTTAATGTTTCGACTGCTGTACAGAAATCTCATATTTGCTTTTATCCAGAAGAATAATCTTTCCTCTTTCAATCGCCTCTCCTCTTTCTCAAATTTTCTTTTAATCTTCATCAAATTATTTTTCTCTGATAATAAAATTTTCACACAGTCTATTAACAGAACTACCATTATAATTTCTTTTTTTATTAACAGAAATAGAGATAACATGCTTTTTTCTTAATTTGCTACAGTCAGTTTTATTTGTAACCTATGTTTATTCCTTTTTTTTATTTCCTTAAAAATGCAAACTGTAATCCAAATTAACAAAGAGTAAAATTTTCAATACAGGACCTGTTATAATATGTAAACTGATGGCTATTTAAAGCCACCACTGCTGAAAAGTCAAACAATACTGTAATTACAGATTTTCTTTTATATTTTAGAAATTCAAATGAATGACGAAGCCCCTACCAAAAGGAAAGAACTTGCAACACATAAACAACTGTGTGTTTCAGTACATAGAGTTAATTGTTCCCCCCCCCCATGTTTAAAGTTACCAGTTGATTTAATCAGCATTGAATTTTAAAGTCACAGCCAGCAAAAAGAATTCTTCAAAATATGAAAAAATAAGGTAATTATACATGTTTACAACAAGCCTGAACCAAATTTAAGCACATTTTTCTCCACACTATGATTTTGGTACTAGTGACAGCAATATATCGAAAATTAATAAAATGATACTTTTCAACTAAGACCCATCAATCTGGAATTAAATTTTGTACTAGTAACTAAAATAAAAATGACCCATTCATTATTTATTTATTTAAATTAATAAAAATTGGAAACTATAGCTAATTTCTTTTCCAATGCATTTTTTTTTTTAAATGAAGCTTTTCGAAGCCTCTAATTTGCATCAATATGAGAACCTTCTTATCATAAAATACTTCTCTTTTCTCCTTCTGAGCACACTCCAGAATCGTGATCAACCTCATAGATACCAAACCTGAATTTAAGAACTACTATTACTACAATTTTGTAGCTCTAAAATTAACTGTAAAAAGATATTAAAATATTACTTTAAATATTCACAGCTGCACTCTCACTGTTGCTGAGACTACTTTAATGGGGTTAATTCATAAAAATCATACTTTATTTTGACAAATAAGACTACTTCCTTCAACATTTTAATATTAATGAATGCGCATAAATTGACAATTACTAAAATATTATTTTGGAATGTTCTTTTTTCCCCCCCACCACCAAGAAATAGAAAAATGTTTTCATTTTATGTATAAAAAATTTAGTCATTTTATTTTTCTAATACAACGCCTTGAAACTCTAAATTTCATACTCAAACCAGCATTAAGTTTTCACAAAATGTGATATTTAATAATAAAACAACTGTTGCATGAAACATAACGCAGTAACATAAGTGAAAATAAAGTTCAGAAAATTTATAAAGCACATAACCAAATTTAACAAACGAAATCTGATGAAATAGCATGGCTAGAGTTAATTCATTTTGTTGATGAACCATTAACTCACTGTCACAACCAAATTAGCAAGTTATACGAAAAAGGGACGGAATTCGCTAAGTTCACACACATTATGGGTTAAAGTCTTCTCAACTTCATAATTTTAATAACAACTTTAACACAAATTTGACTTTGTAAAATAAACAAGAAATGTTTTAGCTTATTTGAAACTTCTTTTCAAAACACATATAATACAGTGTTAAAAGAAGAGGTAAATAATAATGTTAGAAAAGATTTTTCATGAAAGTACACCTATAAGAACGTTAACTGTGTGACATACCTAAAAATGTATGCTAGAATTAAATATAACTTAAAAATTTGGATGAAAGTCTGCACACATCACATGATAAAGTTAATGTTAAGTTCACAACTGTAAATTTGTTTAAGGAAAATACGACAGATTTTAGCCTTAAAATCACATCTAACAGTTGCCCATAAATTGCTATGCTCTGACAGTGACATAGAATGAATGCATAATTGGAAACATACCATTTTTATTTAACAAAAAAGAAAAATTCAGACTAAAGCAAGTAAAATCGTATGTCATACAATTTAATATCAAGTATTTAAAACTACGCTTGCTTCAGCTTTGTTCAATAAATTCCAAGAATTTCTTAAAAAGCGATGTTTTTAAAAAACAGACCAAATATTTTCAACTGAAATAAAAATAATAAAACAACACACTGATTTCAGATGTAACCGATTAACGTTTAAATCATAGTATTAACAAAATCGTGAGTTTTTATATATGAAAACGTCTTTCATCATATGAAGAAAAAAAAATCACACAACGGCTTTTAGAGACATATTCAGTTTTCACTGCATCGTACCTATATGTGCAGTGAAAGCACGCGCGGATGAACACGGTCACGAACATTTTGCCCTTCACTTATCGATATGATAAAAAGTGGGTTATAAGCAAACATGTAAAGGCAAACTTAAACTGTACGTATATCTTAGGCAATTCTAACTTACGGTGCAATACCATCTTCGAATATCAGTAGGAATGAAAACTGATGTTGATAAAATGCTGCGAAAGCACATTGCAAACAAACGAGCAAACCATCCTTACCGTCTTCAGCCACTTGCGCTGCGGGTATGAACCGAGAGGTCACGTGAGAAAAAGGGACCAACCAAACACTTCTTATGACATCACCCGGCAACAGGATCGATAAGCCAGGCGTCAGACTTATTCGAGTAGAAAAAAACATACATAAACTACAATTGCGTTTATTTACAATAAAATTTTCAAACGCACAGCAATACGTAACATCTTTCATCCATAACTAAGTAGATCTCCTAACTACCTAACTCTGTAAGAATAATTTAAGTTACCAATTTAAGTACATTGCTTTAACAACTCAAATACCAATATTTAGCAATACAAAATTAAAGGGCTGAATGAAATAAAAGAAATTTAAAATAAATAAAAAAAAAAACTTTTCTATTTCAGTTTGCATATAGTTTTATAACATTACCAATCGACTAAGTCAGTATAGTGTGGAGCTAAATGCTGGTTATCTCTCTAACGGGGACTGATTTCGAATACCGGATACGAAAGTATGCGACTGCTGTCTTTTCTGAAAACAGTACTTAAAATCCGTCTATCCTGAACGCCTTTCGAACGGGTACTGGTACTGAGAGTACGAGACTCTTGGATTCCATTCCCGAGCTCATTTTGACTAAAACTGGGACATAACTTCAAACCCAGGCAGTTCTATATTTCGCCACTATTGAGTAATCAAATACATTTCATAACACACTCATGAAATTTTTCGGATGTAAATACCCTATACACCCATGTATAAGTCGACCCCCTTCCTCACACACACACTTTTGAGATAAATTTTCGGAAAAACAAACTTGTCGCATGAGTGTCGCCGGCACTCTCCACAAAATTTCACTCACGATTTAGCGAATTTTTGTTTATTTCCATTTTAGGGCATGATAAAATTTAAAAATAAACACAAAATTTTCAAAGAATTTTATTCAAATCCTTCAAATTCTGATTCAGAGTCAGAATCACCAAATAAATCCTGAAATTCTTTTTCAGTCATTGGCAAGTCGTCATCAATTTCATCACATGTGCCATTATTGTGTATCATTATTACTAGTCACTTATCAGATGGACTTATCGTCATTTGGACAGACTGCATCACCTTCTGTGCCATCCAAGTTATTGGACTTTCTGAACGATTTGATTGCCATTTCAGCTCGAATACTGTCCCAAACGTCTTTCACACACCATGCAATTAAAGTTAATCTCTAATTTTACCACCTTTGGTTTTAGAAGACAAATCGGATAGCATCCATTCCACCCGATACTTGCGGCATATTTACTTTGAACGACTTATTTATGCTGACATCAAGTGGTTGTAAAATGGACTTCAGCCCTCCTTGGATCATAGCAAGTGCTGTTTTCGAACTTTCTGCATGCTTTTTTACCACTTCTCAACGAAGTGATCGAAATATATCCCAAATCAAAAGGGAGGGTTATAAGGTATTTCTCCTGCCTTCTTAGCATGCCCTCATGGTGTAGTGAGGCGCGTATTCGAGAAGTCCGTGGTTCGAGTCTCGGCGAGGGCACTGCTCGTTTCTCACATCTTCCTGCTTTTAAATAGCCTAATGTCGCTACAACGGCGCCCGAACTAAAAGGTGATGAATGACGATTCTTCACCACTAGGATTTGGCCCCTAATCCCCAGTCGCCCTTTAAAAGGGGGAGTATATAAAATACTTCTTAGCATGCCTTCGTGGTGCAGTGGTCAGCACGCTAGGTGCGCATTCGAGAGGCCCGTGGTTCGAGTGCCGGCGAGGGCACTGCACATTTGTCTCTTCTGCTTTCAAAAAATACCAAATGCCTCTACAGTGGCGCCCGAACAAAAAGATGGTCGATGATGATTCTCCACCACCAGGATTTAGCGATTTGGTCCCCTAATCCCCAGTCGCCGTTTAAAAGGGGGGTATGTAAAGTATTTCTTCAGCCTTCTGAGCATGCCTTCGTAGTGTAGTGGTCAGCACGCTCGGCACGTATTTGAGAGGTCTGTGGTACGAGTCAAGGCGACGGCATTGCTTATTTTTCATCTCTCCTGCTTCTAAATAACCTAATACCTCTAAAGTGGCTCCCAAACGGAAAAAAAAAAGTGGTGGATGATGATTCTCCATCACCACGATTTGGCGAATGGGTTCCTTAATCCCCAGTCGCCCTTTAAAAGGAGGAGTATATAAGCTATTTCTCCCACCTTCTTAGCATGCCTTCGTGGTGTAGTGGTCATCACGCTCGGCGAGTATTCGACAGGCCCGTGGTTGGAGTCCCGGCGAAGGAATTTCTCATTTTTCAAGTCTCCTGCTTTGCAAAAATACCTAATGTCTCTACAAGGTTTCCCTAAAAGTGCACTTGGTTTTTTGCATCATACCTTTTGAAGTCAGTCAGTTGTTAGATGTCGTCCATCCAACTATTTTCCTGGACGCGAACAAGAACAAATGGCGTATATGCTGTCTTCTTCGGTAGCAACTTATTGCCATTTGCTAAACAGGTAAGAACTACTGTGAGACGAGTTTCCTCATGGCCAGTCGTTTTTACCTGAATTGTTTTCTCACCCTTTTTACTAACAGCGAAATTTTCAGGGAGTTCAAAAGTCATGGAGGTTTCATCCATGTTTCCTACTTGGGATATTTCAAAATTAGTTATTTTCCTTTTTTCAATCACATACTTTTGGAAGTTTTTCTCTTCGAGATGACTCGGCAATTTTTGTAAAATTTTGGTACGATGGCGTAAGCATTCATAACGATTCATGAATCTCGTGTACCAATGTTATGATGCACGAAAAGAGTTATTTACAGGAGCAAATTTTTCATCTTTCGCGGGTTTCATAGCTCGCAAACGTATCGCAGTTCGTGTTACAACATAACCTTGCCGTCTGTTGTCTAAAATCTAATCGCTTAATACTTTTTCAGATCTGGGGAAGATGCTGATCCATGACGCAGGGCTTTTTTAGATTTAGGGGGTTTCTTTAAAAGAGGCACGTTTTTCTTCCAACCACGAGTCATCTCATTCACATCGACTTACGTGATGCAACACAGTTGTTCGTACTTTAATCAAATGAAGCTATTTTCAGCTTGAATTTCGCAGCGTAAGGAATTCACTTTTGTTTTACACAACTCATTGCAGGGAGTGTGTGGCTCTGAAATGAGCCATTTTCTGTAGTTTCCGATAAATCAGACATTACGAAAAGCAGAAAAAATAAATAAATAAAAAAGCGCGTGCACGATCAAGATAAATAAGATGTAATCAATGACTTAAGGTGCGTCCACACGACTACGCTACAGACGTAAATGACACAACCAAATGCACCGGCAAAAAGTCATCCAAACGAGAACGCGACCGAAGTCTGCATTTAGCCAACAGAATTATTGAAGAGAAAAAAAATCATGCGACACTCATAAAAAGCTGCAAATTTAAAGTCTTTCATCTTCTGGGCAGAAGAGTATCACACTCGATATTTTTCTGACAAAATTTCTTTTAGGGAACAAACAAAACAAAGCAATTTAACAACTCGAATAGTAAGATGAAACAGTTACTATACGCAGAAATCAGTTTTTATGCCAATTAAGATTTATAAAGCTGTTTTCGTAGTTAAGCTTTATAAAACTGTAAAAAAAATTAAATTTATAAAACAGTATATAAAGAGAATTAAGTGACTTGAAACACCATCCACTATATAATAAAATCAACTTCATATTTTTTAATCACCCCTAGTCTCTTGGCTTGCTTATTTATGTGTGGTATGGGAGTTCGTGTAAGTGAATCTGTGTAATAAGTAAAGTGTTCTAAACTTTGATTATTCTGCATATATTATTACACAAATAAATTAGAAGAAAAAAGTTCATCCAATAAAATTTCTAAAGATACGCTGTTTTTAAATATTTATAGCACAATGTGACGTTAGCCCAAAATGCTCCAAACGTGTATGTGCTTGCAAATGGAGGGAAAAAAAAATCCTCGCCCGTTTGGGCATAATATTAAATCTGAAGACTTTCAGATTTTTTCTTTAGTTCAATTTATAATAAGATTCAAATTTTGGACAGTTTATGTAAAATTATGTAGAGAATAAAATATGCAATGAGGTAAAAATAAAGAAATAATTTTCACAAGAGATGCATATATATCATTACGTAATGGATTAATGGTTTCTATTTACAAAGCACGTTTTTAAACTAAATTGAAAACAATAATAATAGATAAAATAAATGAAAACAATAATAATAAATAGATAAAATAAGAACAAAATGATTCATGATAAATACAAGAACCATGCTTCAAAATGAGAAAAGCTAACTTTAATTTACGATGGTTACGGTGTAAGGTTTTAGTTAAACTAACAAAGTTTTATTTTAATTTAAATCTTTCTATCTCTTCTCATGTTTCAACTTCCCGTCAGAAGAAGCGCGCGTTTTCAGCTTATGCTAATTTGAAGTAGAGCCAAGTACTATTTAAACAAGTGGTGGAAACCTCTTAGTGTGAAGAGAGCTTTTAGTCTCAGATCACGGTCATTCTGTTCGACGTTCGCCTGACCAGCTAGCAGCTAAATTCTAAGCCATAGTGCTTGCTACGTGATTGCTTATTGAAATAAATTCAAGTGCGCTAGTATTAGTAATTCTTGCTACGCACCATTTAGTTAGAGGCAACTCAGCGAAGAGCTCTGTGAGCAAAGATCAATTAAATTTCTATTAAGCTTTAGTTTAAATTTATCTGATTGTTCATTTAGGCCCAAGTGTGGTCTTTTACTTTCTGTATCCCTCCCGAGTTGGGAAGTGATTTGAAAATAATATTGATTTAATAAAAGAGGATTTTAAATCCCTTTCAAGTGCAGTTATTCTACCACGTATACCATACAGGGTTCGTACACATTTCTGCACACGGAAATTAAGTACTCTTAAGGACTTTTAAGGACCATTAATGAAAACAATTAAGGACCTATGAGCAAATGGGAACTGAACAAATTCAATTAAAAATGTTATCTATGGCTGAACTTCATATTTGTAATACCATCCCAAAACGGAAATAGATCCGTTAGTAGGATGAATTATTATTAAACATGAATTAATTAACAAAATTATTAATAAGTTTGAGAATAAAATCAGCTCTATAAAATGTGTCAAGCAGCATTAAATATTTTACATTTCTAATAGTTGGACATATTTGAAAGAAGATAAGTGACATTTGATTTGCTTTGCTAACAGTTAGCTTTATGTTGAATTTTTTTAAATGTTTCATTTCATATTTTTTAATGTTTCATTTGCTCACTCTAGAGGTTTAGTAAATAGCAAGTAGCTTTTATATCAAGCGGCATACATTACAATGAGAAGTAAGATCATAATGAGCATGATTCATAACAAAAGATCGCCCTGTCACCGCTGCTGCTTGCCTAGAGAGAGACCTGCTGATTAGAACAAACCTAAAAGGCCTCATGTAGGCACGATTGGCAAGATTTAAAAGTTGGTTGGGCTCTGTGTCTCAGTTAGTGTCGTAGCTTCGTGTAGGTCCAATAAGCCACTAAAGCACCACATGTGATAAGTTACATTGTTTTAGGTCTCACTAGATGCAAAGATTATGCTTTAAAAGAATTTTTACATTTTTGTGCTTTATCTTGTGACCACGGTAAGGATTAATGAAAGACAATGACTCGCTTTAATATGCAGAGATAATTTTTAAGGGTAAGGAGATAGTTATAAATAATTAAATTACGCAGTTAGATAACCTTAGTCATTATGGATTTACACGGAGTATATGAAATTTTATTTATTTTTTAACAATATATGTTAAAAAAGCCCTATTAAAATTACAATCTAATAAAATTTCACAGTTTAAATACATGTAATTTATGACATTGATTTTTAAACGATATTAGGATAATTACACATTAAAGGCTACTAAACATTTATGTTTTGCAACAAAATAAAATATTAAGGCGTTTTTAATTTGAAGCCTTTCCAGACATTTTGGCCAATTTAAATCGATTTTCTTCTCTTTAAACATCTTTTTTAACAATCAGAAAATTGTCTCAATACGCAAACCGGTGTTCTCACTAGTTTCTGCGTGCTTTATCTCCTAACTTGTCAAACTCTCTACAATATAGCTATAAGGGTTTATAGATCTGGTAAAAGTTAAATGGTCTAAAACCTCCCAACAGACGTGAAGCAAATTATCACTATGTCTGAAAGTAACTACAATGTCAGACAAAGGTTTAAAGAAGCCTCTTCATTTACAAAGAACTTAGAACATAAACGCATGTTCTGATGCCAATAAAATCAATCACAGCTCGTGGTGATGTAGTGAAACAAGAACAGTCAAATTCAAACTAAAAGTGTGAACTAGTGGTCAAAAACTATACAATTTAATTTTAATTTAAGCTCGTTCAGTAACTCTATCATATGAGGAAACAGAAATGGGAAACTATAGTAAAGCTGAAATCATAAACAACTGAGTAATTTACATAATAATAACTGTACATATCTTTGAAGAATAATTTTCTTGATTATTCAGTTTCTTTCTTTAACACATTTCCTTTTCCTTTTAGAATTTTTGGATTAAATTAAGGATTTCTGTTATTCTAAAAAGTCTAAATGCATTTAGAATGTATAGAAAAAGCTGGTAATTTTATTTCTTTAGCAATATCAAAATTCAGAAGAAATATGAAATATATATGGTAAAGGCTGGTTATAGAGCTAATGTGGCAGAAGTTTTAGACTTTAGTGACAAACTGAGTAACACAATCTAGAAATGTCATAACTTTTAGAATTTAGAGCAGGCACTGGAAGCAGAATTTAGAAAGGCACTATGCAGCAGAATTTAGAATTCACAGAGATTGTATCAGCTGGGAAAATGCCTAGTGCCAGTTCGGTATGATGCATTAAGGCATATTATACGAATCTTTTAAATTGTCACTTTTCAGTTTCTTTATTAATAAAAAAATTCATTTCTATAACGCCTGTCCATGTGATAAGATTAGAAGCATTTTTGATATTTTTCATGCTTGTGTCTAGTGAAAAGTAGAGAAAATAAAGGGAAGATAAAAATGCTAAGAAAAAGATTCTAGTATTAGAAGTTAAAACATTTTAATATTATGTTTTCATTGTTCTTACAGATGTTCTCCAAAAAGTAAGAAATTCATCACAAACTTTCTGTATTATCTGTCACATATTACTGCAATCTTCTAGAATCGTGGGTCTGTAAATCTTGCCTTCAAATCTTTCTAAACTTTCCAAGCTGCAGTGTCTAAAATCCTAAAGAAAAATGATCCCTACCAATTCTGTAATAGCCAAAAGCCAGAAATATTTTGAAAAAAAAAAAAAAAAAAAGGAAAAGTGAAAAATTAATTTTATAGAGAAAACTGATGCCTATTCTGAGAATTCTGAGTATCCTGAGACAATTACATGGGAAAAACTATGAAAAAATTTAAAAAGAAGATAGGAAAAACTATGAAAAAATTAAAAGGAAGACATTTTTTGTTAATTACATAGCTAATTTCTCTTTCAGTAAGAGCTGTTTCGTAAATTATGTTTTATAGCATTATACCTTGTTTATTTCTCAGATTCAAATACTGTATAATAAGTTGTTAAAATGGAGCTTTATAATATGACAGCGAAAAATAAAAATATTTTATTTTATGCTATTTTTTAAATATAATTTCAATAGATTAGCATTATTTTAATGAAATTTATCAATGGTACAATGTATTAAAAAAATCGTCGAAAAATTCCCAGATCTCGGAATAAAAAATTTTCTATAAAAACTGATCTTAAAAGAGCCAAAATGTTGGTAAGTTGCCAAATTTAGAACGGTTAAATAAAAAAATTCAAATCACCAAAAGCGAAAAGTTGTTTAAGAGCTCTTCATTAGAAAAAATGAATTTCAAAATGCTTATGTTTCACTTCTTGCTTAGAAACTCGAGTATCCCACTATTTATATTGGAAATAGGAACAAATTATATCACATGAACCCATTCAAAAGATAACTACATAGTATATATCAGTGAATAGCCAAAAATATTTCTCCAAAATGCTAATTCACACACAAAATGGCAGTCGTAAAAACCGGCAGAAATTTCAGATGATTAAAATTAAGGACCTTCTGCCGATTTTGGCCGAAATTAAGGACTTTTAAGGACCAAAAATCGATTTCAAAAAACCCAAGGACTTTTAAGGACTCTTAAGGACCGTACGAACCCTGACCATAGTATCTACAACCAGAACATAGCTGTATTCAGCTCCCTGTTCCAGATCAGCACTTAAGGACTTTAAGGAGTTACTTTAAGATGTTTGCCAAGAACATGCACAGAACACTCAGTCCTGACACTGGTGCCCGAAGAAAAATAAGAGGATGGCCTGAAAGACGAGAAGACGAACCTGAGATACCTGCTGTACCTGTCCAGAATCCTGGCCTAGAAGGATTTGGCTACATCGTACAAACCATGCGAGCAGCCATGAAGCCAGCGGCAAGTTTTGACGGCAAGACAGCCGTAATTAATTTCCTGGAAAAGCTAGACTCCCACTTGCTATATCCAGTTCACGAATTTCAGAAAGTCGCTCTTGCTACCAGCGCTTTGAAGGGCCAAGCGCTAAGTTGGTTCAAGTGCATTGGAAAGAATCTCTTGGGGGAACCAGGAAGCCCCACATATACGTATGAAAATTTCAAAAATTCCTTGGTGAAAGCATTTCCTGTAGTACGAGATCGAGCCAGACTAGAAGCGGAACTTTTTAGTCGATATCAAGAAAAAATAGAAGATTTGTCTAATTTTATTTTGAGAAAAATTCAAGTTTTCAAGCTTTTGTATGGAAGTCGCCCGGATCCTGAAATTATTCAAATTATACTTCCTAGGCTACTGCCCCAAGTTCAAGATTTCATCGAGCTAAGAAACCCAACGACGTTAGACATATTATTTGAGCTCGCAGTACAATTTGAAAGCCGAAGAACAGCCGACAACGAGCGACGTCGCCAATTTGAGCAAAGAAGTCAGTGGAGTTCGCCAGGACCCCAGCAGAAGCAAAATCAAAGTTACGGGAATAAGGCGAAGCAATGGCCGAAGAAAGATGTGTCTACTAAATCCAGCGGCGAACGAAGGGAATTCAATAGAAGAACAAGCAAAGATTCCGACGGCAACCAGAATAAGAAGAATTTAAACTAAGATGGAGTTCTTCGAGGAAGGTGAAGAAGTCCGAAGCAGCGCAAAACCCTTCCAAAATCAAGTTAAACACCGTGGTCGTGAAGAATTTGAGTTTACCGAAGATTGAAATTTTAATTAACAACATACCGGCGACGGCTCTCTTAGATACAGGAGCCCAAAGCAGCTTTATATCACAAAGATTTTTCAAGAAGCACTTTCGCCGTTACAGAATTTTTAGTGCAAGAAACACGGATGTCATAGCGGCCCAAGGAGAGAAGTATAGCTGTTTAGGCAAAGTATCGTTGTTCGTGCGTATCAACGACGAGCAGGTAAAAATTTTATTTTATATTGTGCGAAACCTGCAAACATGTATTATTCTGGGTGTGGACTTTTTAGTTTGGCAGAAGCAAAAATTGATTTCAAAGGGGGAGAGTTGACGTTAAATATGAAATCAATAGAAACCAAGAATGATAAGCCCCCGCAGCTTGACTTGCAGCATCTAAACGCAGAAGAAAAAGAAAAACTCCAGGGCCTGGTAAGTGACTTTTCGAATTTATTTAGCGATGCACCGGGTTTCACACAGGTCGTAAATCATAATATTGAAACGGGGAATGCTCAACCAGTTAGGCAAAAGCCATATAGATATGATAAAGTCAAAGAAGAAATAATTGAATATCATATTAAAGAGATGTTAAAGAACAAAATCATCACGCCAATTTCTAGCAGTTATGCTAGCCCCGTTGTCCTGTGTAGCAAAAATAATGATTATCCGATTACGCACCCGAAGCGGTGGCCTTTTGCTATAGATTATCGCAAGTTAAATTCCGTCACAAAATATCCCGTATATCCGTTGCCGATAATCGAAGAGATAATTCGAAATATTTCGTCTACAAAATACATGACTACATTAGATCTTACGAGTGGCTATTTTCAGATTGGGGTAAAACCCGAAGACGTCCCCAAAACCGTGTTCATAACTAAGTCTGGCACGTACGCATTTCTTAGAATGCCTTTTGGTTTATCCGGCGCGCCAGCAACGTTCCAAAGATGTATGGACATCGACTTAAGACCGGTCCTTGGTAAAAGCACGTTCATATATTTAGACGATATTATAATTACAAGTAGTAATCTAGAACAACACTTGCAAGATTTAAGAAAAGTGTTTTCATTGTTAAATGAAGCTGGTTTAAAGATAAATGTGTCCAAATGTAAATTTGCCGCAAAAGAGTTACGCTTATTAGGATTTAAAATTTCCCAAAATGGAATCGAAACGGATCGGTCAAAAATAATAGCTATTAAAAATTATCCTGTTCCTAAAACAGAGAAGAAGTTATCGTCGTTTCTTGGGATGTGTTCATACTATCGGTCCTTCATTAAAGACTTTGCAAAAATAGCTGAGCCGCTGCTAAAGTTGAAAAGAAAGAAAGCTAGGTTTTCGTGGTCAGCAGAAGCCAACTTGGCGTTTCAAAAATTGAAAGACGCATTGACTCAAGCTCCCGTCTTAAAATTTCCAGAGGGGGATAAAGGATTAGAGATTTCAGCGGACGCTTCAGATTTTGCGATTGGGGCAGTGCTTTCCCAAAATGGTCAACCCGTGGCCTTTTTCAGTCGAACATTAAATGAAACCCAGAGAAACTATTCGGCAACGGAAAGAGAAACTCTCGCAGTGTTATCAGCAGTACATAAATTTCGTGTGTTCTTTGGAAGTTCTCCAGTAACTGTATATACCGACCACGCGGCGGTCACTAGACTCTATTCTGGAAAAAATTTATCACCCAGATTAATAAGGTGGGCTCTTAAACTGCAGGAATATAATCTAATAATTAAACATACGCCGGGAAAAGAAAATGTTGTGGCAGATGCTTTAAACAGTTGACGGGGGACACGGGCACTGTTACTTTACCATAGTGGTTATTCAGTATTGCACCGTGCCCACCTCTGTCTTGAGCCAAAGATGAGATCTCATGAGGGCCCCCCACCCAGAACCGAAACCCAACGCCCGGACAACCCAGAGGGCAGATCAGGAGACCAAAAGCGCCCTCCAGACACTACACAGCCAACCATCCGGGCATTTATTAAAGTAACTACAAAAGAATACAGTGCCATACAAGGGCTCTTAAACTGCACAGCAGGAAATACAATTGAGAAGATAAAGGTTAAATGTACATAAAAAACAAAAAGAAATTAAAATAAAATAGCATGTCACATTAAAATATTAACATAGAATTAAAATTAATATTTAAAGTTAAAAATTAAAATTAAAGGGTGTTTAGGCAATACTCAATATAGTAGCAATATTCAGAATTAATATATATGCCATAAAAATATGTAGCTGCAAGAGAACATTTATATACGAAATATAATTTTAAGACACAATAAATGGTGTCAGTATAATATACGTTAATACAATAATATATTTATAGTACATAATGATATTATACCTGAAAAATACCTAATATTCTATAAAAGACTCAAATGTAGTTACACTAGTCTAATAAGTTAGATATTTAATGTTAAAAATTGCCTGTAAGTTAACTTAGATGAAAATGGAAATATAGTCAAAATAGCCATGCTGACATCCAAAGTATTAGATTCTCGTGAAACAGTAATAGCCGAACTCAGAAGAGATCCGAAGTTCAAAAATATATACAATTATTTGGCAGACCCTGAGAATTTCAGTCATCCGGATATTGTACCGATAAGAAAGAGGGCCGCAAATTACGAAATAATTGACGGACTGTTATTTTATACGAAAACGACTAATGAGAACCATGAATATAGACCGGTTATCCCAGCTAGCATTAGATTGAATGTATTAGAGGAGTTGCACGATTGTGCCATTTCGGCCCATTTAGGTATAAGAAAAACTGTCCAAAGAGTATTATTTCAGTATAATGTGATATCTCAGAAAAGTACCGTGAGAAAAGAATAGGAAGCACTTGCTGTAAACTTAGAAATTTAACCTACATTTGTATTTCATGAGTGCTATGAAATTGTTAAAGTGTTATAAAATGTAACAAATAATATTATGCTAGCAATGCACGTTAAGTGCAATATCAATGTGAATGAAGCATTATATGTGCAAACTGCGAATTGTATGCATGAAAAGTTAGAGTAATTTTAGAATGCAAGTGTTAAATAGGCTCTCCACCAAATACACTTAAAGTGTTAGACATAAAGCTAGTGAGAACCTCAGGTTTAGCTGGTTATAGGGCGTCTTTTGAGGTCTCGTATGTCAAGTTCTAACTAATGTTAGTCGATCGTAGGTGGGAGATTTGAACACCCCCGAACATAGAAAACCCGCAATGGCGGTTTGCTTTTCATCCAACACCGGTGAGAGAGCATTGGGGGAAGAATTTAATTGTGCTTGAATGATAATGTGTGCGTGCGAATTTACACGGGTAAAAATAAAGAATGTTACTTAGAAATTACTGTTATTATGTTGTACTAAAATTCCTTTCCTTCCAGATTTTGATGGAAGGAGTAAGACTTAGGTGAACAAAAAAAAAAAATTTTTTTTTGAAGACTTATGTACCAAGCAAGTTTCGTCTGTAAATATTTTTCACAAACAGATATTGCCTTGTAAGGGTTGGCCTAAGTTTAGAAGAGTTAAATTTTGACTATTTGTTTAGAATTGCGAGTTTCAACATGGTCCGTTTGGACCACAGTAGTTTAACTACCGCAATTCTGGCGGGAAGTATGTAAGGTTTTAGTTAAACTAACAAAGTTTTATTTTAATTTAAATCTTTCTATCTCTTCTCATGTTTCAACTTCCCGTCAGAAGAAGCGCGCGTTTTCAGCTTATGCTAATTTGAAGTAGAGCCAAGTACTATTTAAACCAGTGGTAGAAACCTCTTAGTGTGAAGAGAGCTTTTAGTCTCAGATCACGGTCATTCTGTTCGACGTTCGCCTGACCAGCTAGCAGCTAAATTCTAAGCCATAGTGCTTGCAACGTGATTGCTTAGTGAAATAAATTCAAGTGCGCTAGTATTAGTAATTCTTGCGACGCACCATTTAGTTAGAGGCCAACTCCGAAGAGCTCTGTGAGCAAAGATCAATTAAATTTCTCTTTAGCTTTAGTTTAAATTTATCTGATTGTTCATTTAGGCCCAAGTGTGGTCTTTTACTTTCTGTATCCCTCCCGAGTTGGGAAGTGATTTGTAAATAATATTGATTTAATAAAAGAGGATTTTAAATCCCTTTCAAGTGCAGTTATTCTACCACGTATACCATAGTATCTAGAACCAGAATTGTAGTGATTGTTCCACGCTGTTTATTATAAGTTTAGTGTTGCCGTGAAGCTACCTTTACAGTTACAGCCTGAAGCTGTGTTGCTGATTGTTTCAGCGTATTTATTGTAGATTTTCGACGCTTCTGAAGGTAATTTTGGAACTGTGCTGTAAATAGTGATTCTTGTAAATAAATTGTGCTTTTTATTGTTCTGCATCGTGTTTTCATCCGATACTCTCAAATCCACGAACCCGTAAAACGCAACAATATAAACACACATCCTTGAGAAAAAGGCAATTTTCCATTTAATTTTTTCCCTCTTTAACGTGGAAATGTCTTTCGCGGAGTTTTTCTAACTTTCATGGGCCAGTTTATGGTTTAGGCGGCCTATAATCATTTTCCAGAGTACTGCCATTTGACGAAGGTACTTTTGCTTATCTTTTATAAGTGCTTAACAAACCAAACAATTTAAAAGCAACAAACGTTCTTAATTTATATACTTATTTTTTAATACTGTACTTGAACAATATAATTTAAAACAGCACTCTTTTATAACGCTCGATGACGCATAAGTCGCGTTCCAAAGGGATTTAGGGCGAGCTTTTACAAATGCTGTAACCTAATTCGTTCGTTCGTACTGATTTCTCTTATTTGTTGCGAATACATTGGACTTTTTGGGTAAAATAGACTCCTAATTGACAAAGGACGCTCAGTCAAAGTAAGAAGCACTAGGAGATGCAAACATATCAGTTGCAGAAGAATTAAACGACCAGTCAAATAAAAGGCGAAACATGCGGCTTCAGAAATGAAATATGTTTACAGACACAAGGGGTACAGTTTGCGCATACTAAGATACAAGATACACACAATCATCATGATTTACATAATAGCTGGACTACTGATATCGCATATTACTGTGGTACGAAACTTTTGACTCACCCTGGATATACAGTTGGCATTTATAAATATTCGCAGCATTACTGAGTACTTTTCATTATATACAACACCTCAGAAAGAAACCCGAATGTTTTACAATACAGTTTATCGCGTACAGAGTTGCCACTCAAACAGGAGAATAAAATTCCCCGACTTTTCCAGGTGTGCTTTAGAAAATTCCAATCTATCCACTTAGCCCGTGGTGGCTGTGCTGAGAGGTAAATTAATTAGTTTCAGGAGTATGCCAGAGAAAATTGCCTGAAATTGGAAAGTATTATTAACTAATAATGAATAAATTTAGAAGGAACACGCCACATTAAATGATACGATTTCAAATAAAGTTAATTATTTAAAGATTAAAAACTGAATTACAATAAACAACGATATTTTGGCGAATATAGTTATATTAAATGGTTAGCCTGAATGTTTCTTTATTTTACTGCAAAATGACAAATAATGCATTTATTAAAAAAGATAAAAAAGGTTTAAAAGATTTTGTAAAATCCTACTACACGGTACGGGCTTGGCATAATTTTGAAAATTCTCGCAAACACCAAAATGACCCGTTTACTGCTCATCATAAATGTTCGGTTTACTACTCATCATAATGTCGCCAAATCCCGTATGCCAGGGTTACGCCGATTTTGTTTTATACGAAAATGGGAAGGTACTTTTCTTTCGTTCAACATGCACTGCACATGCGAGTTTCTCGATTCTCGAGGTTACTGGAAACCTAAGTTACTACACTCATGTCCATAAATTAAGGATAATTCGGAGACAAGCGGAAATCGAACTCTAAAATAAATATATCACCTGTAAAATCACTACACACATCTTCAAGAATCATATGCAAATTGCAGGAAGTAACCAGATGACACCGATGGTACGTCACAATGACGAGAGTGATATATAAGGAATACAGGCAAAGAAGTAAAATTGTTCGCAGGCGCTTTATAGGCATTTCAGTGCAATAACCGAATAGTTATGACACAAAGGACGCATTTGGATGATTTTTTACGTGGTAGAATTATCGGCCGTCTGGAATGTGGGCGTACCCAACTGGAAGTATCAGACGAACTTGGAATTGTCCAGAGTGTCATCTCCAGGCTTTAGCAACAATTCCAAGATGACGGTAATCTGAGTAGACATTACAGCACAGGTCGCCCCAGAGTTACAACGCCGAATGAGGACCGGTATTTGGCAGTTACTGCCAAAAGAAACAGGCGGAGCACAGCCTCAGACCTGTCTCGTCAGCTCTCTTCAGCCACTGGTACGACAATTTCAAGGCAGATCGTGTACAGACGCTTAGGGCAGAATGGTTTATATGCTCGTAGACCTGTCAGATGCGTTACACTTACTGCAATTCACTGTCGCCTGCGGTTAGCCTGGAGTAGAGAGCATGCATTGAGGACACTGCACCAGTGGGCTTGTGTGATGTTTTCCGACGAGTCCCAGGTTTAGCTTGCAGTCTGATTCTCGCCGGACTTTCATATGGAGAGCTCCGGGTACCCGTTACCACCAAGAAAACATCATTGAACGACACCGTTACGGTGGTGCAGGAGTGCTCGTTTGGGGTGGAATTATTCTGGGTTCCAGAACTGACCTGCATGTTCAAATTGGAACCATGACAAGCCAGATCTATCGGGACGTCATTCTGGAACAACATGTACGTTTGTTTCGGGGCGCCATGGGCGCACAATTTGTGTTTATGGATGACAACGCCCGTCCTCACCATGCAAACATCGTAAGCGAATGCCTTCAATCGGAGGATATCACCCGTATGGACTGGCCAGCATTCTCACCCGACTTGAATCCAGTAGAGCACGTGTGGGACATGCTTGGCCGACGAGTTGCAGCCCGTCAACCTCCTCCTACATGTCATTCGGAACTTTGGAGAGCATTGCATTTTGAGTGGTGTAATATCCCTCAAGATCAGATCGATAATTTGATACTCAGCATGCCTAGGCGTTGTACGGACTGTATTGCATCGTCTGGGAGACATACAATGTATTAACAATCATACCAACCATGTAATATTGTTTTTTTGTAAATAGGTTTTTTTTTTTTGTAATTTGCTCCAGGGAGAAAAAATCGCTAATTTTTTTTAATAATATCAAACATATAGCATCTTTTTTTGCTCTTTACCTTTTGTTTAATAAATAAGCTTTACAAATAAGTCAAATTTCTTTTGCTTCTAACTCTTCCTTTGCCTGATTTTGCATTATCCTTAATTTTATGGACATGAGTGTAGAAACTTGCTTTGCTTTTCTAAAAGACAATCTGATCGGAGCTGCGAAAATTGGCTCTATGTCAGCTGCCCGAATGACGCTCACGCGATACATAATTTGTCAAGAAAGTGATCGCTTCCAACGTTGGCGCGAAAATCGCTTTTAGGGGGATCATCGTATGAAAGTCCCTGACTTTTCCAAATTTTGACTAAAATATTTAAATTCTCTGACTTTATTGGTTAATTTTCGGATTCCCTGACTTTCCGGTTTTCCAGGTAGCGTGGCAACCCTGCTCGTGTTAACTGTTTGACAATGAAAATTTTCAAAGCTGCATTTGGTGACTTCAATTCGGTTCGATTGGTAGCCTTCCTAGTGGTGTTGCTAATGTGGAAGTACCCAATATTGTCACAATGAAAGATGTTTTAACAAAATATATTACGCTTTTCGGTACAGATTTATTATTTAGTTTATCATTATTTTAATAATGCATCTAACTCTATCATTTTAAATGCATTTATAATACATTCACTCCCTGCTTATGAACATCTGTGGCATTACTATAATTAATAACTAATAGGTTATGTAATGGTGAAAGAACATTCTATAGCCGAATGAATAACGCAATAAAAGTGGTAGTCGCGTCCGTGATACCGTTTAAATGCTCCCGAAAAAGTGAACACGTTCCGTGTACTTCATTAAAAAAAACGGTCTTCCTGTCACAAAATGTCCTTCAAAAGTTAACAAGGATAACTTCAGACCCTGTCCTCCCAAGATGGTGTCATATCATATTTCTAATCTTATGAAAAAAATTATTTATAGATTCATAAAAATATTTAAATGAAATCGTCAATTTAATAATAAATATTTTCAATATTACAAGAAGAAAAAAAAAACTTTTGGTACCTTAAATTAAGTTTTACAACTAATAAATTAAACTTTTTGCCCTAATTTGCTATACAACGTAATTTAAAATGATGCAGTTTTCAAGAAATCGAACATCTTTGCAAGAAAGTGACAGTACTAGATTTTAAGCATTTCTGAAAGGGAAATTTCCGGATTAGCGGAGTTGTCTGGTTATGGTAAGCACGTGACAGCAATTAACATTTAGGAGAAAGAGCCTCTGATGGAGAAATTTTACAGCATCATTTCCTAACAAATACGGGAAATAGTTGTTGTGAGTTATCTCACTTGTCTAACAGTAACATCATATCAGATTCACGAATTTTATCCTGATGAGGAATAAAGGATAGCGTCTGTCGTTGGTCCTTGCACAGCACAACTCATAGATGGCAGTATGACTTTATAGTTCCGTTCCCATTATGAAGAAAGCCCCACCCCTCTTCCCCTACCATCAAGCCACTTGAAAGGACTTTTAGCTCACCACCTAGCATTTTAAGTCTCCATATGCTGCAAAGACACTACACACTTACAAACATCCAAGCCTTCTCTGGGATTAAAAAGGGCCCAACAATATGGCTATCAACAACGCTAGCCGCCATATCGATCAGGCCGGCTGAAGAATCCCATGAAATCAGCTTCAAGGAAACAGAGGCAACCACCAATATGATCAGCTAATCGAACCTCCAGATATTAGTCAGCCATAGGCATTTTGACAGCAAGCTCTGATTACAAATTTAATGCACAGAAAGTTGGATTTAATGATTAACTGTTTACCATGAACATAAGGCCACCTCTATCAAGAGCTTTTTAGGATGGTGGTGGTTCCCTTTTTATACATGAGGAAAGTCACAAAAACTTATAAGCAACTATCCTTTTGCACTGGGGTACAACATGATGATGTTTAACTATTCAACTAACTATTTTCTCTCCAGTGTAACTGACAAAGCTGGAGCAACCGGTACAGAGGCCGTGGGCGGCAAAATTTTTAGAATTTAGATAGGAAAATTTAAGGATAGCATCATTTCTAGAATTTAAGGGAGGCAGAAGGCAGCAGAAATTAAGGGTTGCAATATGTTTTAAATTTAAGGAGACACTGGACAGCAGAATCTAGGATCTAGAAACTGCACTGGAAACAAAATGCCTCGCGCCGGCCCTGGCTAGGGTAAAAAACACGAGACAGTTTAAAACACATGTGAAATAAGCTTATTTTCTAATGATACATATCGCTGTGTGCGTACGGGTTCGTAATGTATTGAATGCCCACAGAACCGATGATAGCTTGATAAAATTTATCCCCCCCCGGAAAAAAAATTAAAGTTCTGGAACTTTCCACAAAAGCAATCGTACAGCTCTTCTCAGTATCACACGGCACAATCAGTAGTTACACTCCAAACTACTAAACACAACGCAATGAAAAACACATCTAAAAAGCGAAGCTATCACGGATAACTCAGTACTCATGAGTCAGCTCTGAAATAACAACTGAGAACAAATGCTCTCTCCTAGCTCATATAGTTTTCCCCAGGCCACCAAGAAATCTCCAGTACCTTCCACTTCTCGAAACTACTGGAAGGCTGACACAGCTAAAGTTACATATGAGAGCCGGATACCGTTACATACAGGGATCAATTACAGTTATACAAGGACCACACAAAAATGTCGCCAAATGGTCGTCGAGTTTGGCGACTATTGGATATTTTTCGCCTAATCTAGCGACAAATAAGTCGCCAAAACCATCACCGGCTTGGCGATATCTTGCCTATTTAGCGTGATGGCCATTTAACTCAATGATAAATAGATTTGCCCCTGTATTCTTATTTTTCTGGCAGAGCATCGTTTCTCTCAAGCTTTTCATGTCCCATTATACAAAAATTTCACATATAATTTTCCTAAAATTATCATCTATATACAAAATTCGTAATATCGCGCCTCTTTCCAAGGAGTGTACAGCCCTTGGAGAGGAAGCCATATTTATAACTATGGAAAATTAATGCAGCACTTAAACAATAATTGGAATAAATGAAATAAAATAAATTAAATGCTTAACTAATAAAAAAAATGCACGAATTTACAAATTTATATACAAATACGACCAGGGTCTTATGGTTTATTTACATTATATACACTATGGGGGACTACATATCCTGGCCATAGTAAGGGGCTAGCCCAGTAATTCTCAACCACTGTGCGGCCAAATTTTAGAAATCTTTATATAGTAATTATAATGGGTTTAATCCTAGTATACGGTACACATGATAATTGGCGAAATTCGGTTTTTAAGCCATTAATTAGCGCGCCAATTGTGGTATCCAAGTCGATTTTGGTCCTCTGAAGAAAAGCGTAATTCGGACCATTTTCGCGCATATTCAGTATGTAATTTAAACTGAGAAGTTTCGATTGGTGCAGATGGGAGATTAGCTTACTTATCAAACATTTTTTGTTATTTTTAATAACATAAATTCAAGTATGTAGGGGTCGAAAGAAAATATATTAAACTCAACAGATAAACTGGTCTGTTGATAAACTGATTGGAAAACTTTGAGTCCAAAACGATTTTTAATAAAACTATTCATGAAATTGTTATTGACCATTTCACAACATTAGAGGAGAGAATTATTCATTATTTCCCAAATTTAGACATAAAATAATTTGATGGGGATAGTAATCCATTTGTGATAATACGAATACTTCTGTATTTGAATTAACTCTGAATGAAGAGGAAGAACTAATTTCGCTTTCTAATAATCGAGATTTAATTGAAAATATTCGGAAGAATCAATTAATTCGTTTTGGATTAACATTAGATGCGATTATCCCATGATGGCCAAAAAGGCTTTAAAAATATTATTACAATTCCCTACATCTTATTTGTGTGAATTCGGATTTTCAGTATTAACCAACATAAAAGGGAATACAAGATCCAGGCTGCTAAATGTAGAAGACGATATGAGAGTAACACTGTCATTTTTACGACCAAATATAAATGGAATTATCAAAAAACATCAAGCTCGAATTTCTCATTAAAAGTATTCTTATTACTAACTTGTAATTAATCCCTTAATAAATGTATTGCTGTTCTTGTAGTACATATTATTTTATTTTACATTCAAAATTAATATCATAAACTATTTTACACAGTGTAACAACTTTTAAACTTATCTTTTTCTTTGTGAACCACCAAATTTTGAAATCGTTAAAAGTGTGCCGTGACAGAAAAATGTTGAGAATCACTGGGCTTAGCCTATTGTAATGAACGACTTCATTATTTTAATTTCCTAATACTAGTTATTTTTAATTTCGAAACCCTTTCCTTTACTCTATTGTTTCCCACCTACAACTCCCTACCAGAATGAATGTATCGTGTTTTAAGTACTCAGAAGTTCTCAATAGAGCGTGTTCTGCCTGCGGGCCATGTCTTTACTTTAAGCCTATCATATTACTTTCGGTCGTAATCTTACATGACTTAGTATTCGACAGTGAGGTTTAATTACTGGCCAACTCGGTTAGTTATTTCTGTACAGCTTCAGCTAAGTTTTAGTTAATTAGAATTAAATTAAGTTTTTTATTTTCTACCTCAAGTTAAAGCCCAAGTGGAGGCTTTCCTGTAAGCCCAAGAGATGGCAACTGTATTATTCTCTGAATGGTATTTTTCTTCTCATTTGGACTTTGGTTTTTATAGTTGTACGAACAGCGAATAGTCTCTACACTCTTCTCCAAGGTTTTAGTTGCAAGGACACATAATTTAACTAGAGCTCTATAGGCGGCACGCTTAGAATTAGATGAGTTACGGATTCGAACTGCAATGTCGTTCAGCCAATTTAGGACTGTTTAAAGACAGTACCAAGGGGACTGTAGTTTAGAAGAAAGTCCTTTCCATCAAACCAGATGCTATAATCACACCCAGACACCTTCGTCGAGTTGATGTCCTGTAGCTCTTGCGTCGTATTGGGTCTTCATCTTCTCTGTCGACAAATTAACTCACTCTCATGCAAAATTGTACATTACTTCAAACCGTGGCTAGAGATCCTGAATGTACTCCTCAGGCAATGAAGGCACATCCGAAGGGGAACCAAATAACAGATCACAAATCAGACGAAAGTCATGACCGAAGAGCATTTAAAATGGGGAATAGCTGGTAGTCTTCTAGACAGCAGTGCGATAGGCCAGCAAGAAAAGAAGAAACTTTTGGTCCCACTCCTGTCAGTTTCTGGAAACCGTCAATGAGAGGTTAAGGATGGTTCGATTAAACCTGTCTACCATGCTATCACACTGTGGATGTAAAGGTATCGTTTTCGTTTTGTCTATACTGAATACCCTACAGAGTTCTTTAATTACAGCCGACATAAAATTTCTTCCTTGATCGGAATGCAGCTGACGCACTCCAAACCTGTCAATAAAATTGTCTATCATTACCTCTGCTACCATAACAGCCTCTTCGTCAATGATAGGATATGCTTCAGGCCACTTTGTAAAATAGTCAATGACAACAAGGATGAATTCACTGATTTTAAATTTGACTGCCATCAGCAGCTCGTGGCACAGACCCCAGGCTGTCAAAGGTGATGTGTTCAAAAGGCAGCCTTATATTGTAACGTTACAACTTCCCTCAGCTGCGTTTCTTCGGTCCTTTCCGACTGCACAAGTATGGCATGATTGGCACCAGTTTTGCATGTCAGCCCTTGTGTTACTCCAGTAAAAGCACTCTTCAGCTCTATGCAGTCTTCATTATTCTGAAATGGCCTCTTGTTGGACTCTATGTAATTGTTCAAGGACGGCCTGGATCCGAGATCTTGGAAGTATCAGCCCCCACTGGAATGACTTTCCAACACCTGATTCGAACTTGCAGTACAAGATGGCACTCGGATACGGTGTGAGTTCCAGAGAGCCCAATACTGTTTTGTCGCAGGACTATACATCGAAATGTTCTGCCACGTAAGTTTCCTGTTTGAACACTCCATTAAATCAATCATGTATTTTATGTCTCCGTCTTCCAACTGGTTTTTCCTAATTTCTTCGCCACTCCATGGGTCTGGTTCATGTGATGTTGAAGTTGTAAAGTGATGTGCGACCAGATTAACCAACTCGCATTTCGCTTTGACCCTAGAACAATTTTGGCAGCTTTTTGGACAGGGTCTCTTCTAGACAAGGGATGGCAACCTTTTCCGATGACGAATAGTGAGGACATATTTCTGGAGTTTCTGCATCCATCTGGCTATTTGGCCTTTAGATTTTTGATATTTAAAAGTTAGAATTATTTATTTAGGAAATATTGGCCAATCGCAGATTAACGATGCATGATCTGAGAGGAGCGGGAATTTTCTGCCATAGACGCAATGGTGGAAATGTTCTGCTTTAACTATGGCAAGCAACTCTTTCTTGGTGACACAGTAATTCCTCTCCGGCTTAGACAGACACTTGCTCCAGTATGCCAAGACACGATCTTGACTGCTATTTCTTGGGACAAAAAGCACCCACACTCTCATTGGTCGCATCCATATTGGTTGAGCTGACGTTATATCAGGATTGTTGTAGATGTTAAAGCCTTCTTCAGGCCGTTAAATGCATTATCTCATTCTTCTGTGCACAAGAACTTTTGTTTGTTCTCTGTCAGTGTAGGAAGGAGTCTAGCAATGGAAGTAATGTCCTTCACAAACCTTCTACACTAGGTGCAACCCTCCCACTTGATGGACATTTTAAGGGCTTCTGCAATCTTTACGTACTGACACTTTTTCTTGATCTGTAGACACATCATCAGGAGAGATGACATATCTGAGGTAAGTTATTTCTTGTCTGAATAATTTACATTCGACAGGACTCAAAATAATTTCTGAAGCACATTCCTAATATTTCTAAAACTTTTCTGAATGATGATGTCATTCAGGTGTAACAGACAGGCTTCTTCTCAGCATGATCTGCGTAAGGCTTTCAAACACTGCCGGCGCATTACCTAATGCAAACGACATCATGCATCAAAGCCCATGTATGGCAATAAACAGTGCCTTTTCTAGCTCTTGAGAGTGTGTCCCTACCTGCCAATATCCACTCTTTAATTCCCACGTCGAAAAGTACTTGCTTCCAAAAAGAGTGTCCAGAATGTCATCAATTCTAGGAAGAGGGTGGCTGTCTTTCTTCGTGACCTTGTTCAAATGACAGTAGTCAGTGCAAAATCTAGTCGCACCCTCTTTTTCGAACCATGATGATAGGAGAGGCCGAAGTCTTGCTGAAGGCTCAATAACGTCACTTTCTTGCATGTCTTTAGAAGTTTTCCTACCTCCTCTTGTTTAGCAATTGGTACGCTCTTTGGATATTACTTGTTCGATGGATGATGTCCCATATCAATTCTATGCTGAGCTGACCTACGCCAGAAGGCATACCGGAGAAAAATCCTGAAATTTTTGAATGACACGTTTGGCAGCACTTTCTTTTTCACCCCTCAGATGTACATTCTGCAATAACTCTAATTTTAGGCTCTCCAAAACATACTCTGAAGGACTACTGATTCCTTTAAAACAGGGCACTGGAATAGATGCTCCAAGCACTTTGCCTTTCCTAATAACTTTCATCTTATCACTTATGTTGGCAAATCTTAAAGGGATCATGGTCCACGATAGGTCGACGAGGGCCGAGGCTAC
>KK114834.1:589823-632627 GCA_000611955.2 Stegodyphus mimosarum | reverse complement strand
AAGCATAACCCGAGTAAATCTTTAGTAGTGTGCATGATATGTGTGTCGAAGAGCAATGGAATTTTTCACAAAACCCTGAAGAGAAGGCAAACGCAATTATCATTGGAAAGGTTCATTGCTAAAGTTGCACAGAGACAGTAGAATCCTGTTAGCCAACAGACAATAATGATTCCTTACTTGGATATGATTCCTTTCATAGGTTGACTTGTTTTATGTATTTTTACTTTAAATTTTTTATTATGCACTTTTATATGACTATTTTTGGGTTCTGAAACAAATCATTTAATTCCCATTATTTCTCAGAGGGAAATTCGCTTTCATGCATGAATGCTTTATATAGCAAACATGTTTCTGGAATGAATTATGCTTGTAAACCAAGATATCACTGTATTTGGTTTTTAGTGTTCTATTCAATTTTTAAATTTTGTCATTTTCATATAGATTCAATAGGTGCAGAGCCTAATATTGTTTTAAACCATTTGTTAAATGTTCAGTCACGAAATATTCAGTTAATAAAAGAATGTTAAAAGAAGCCTCTATCCTTACTAAGTAAATAGAAAGTAATCATCTGGAGTTCAGCCAGTAAGTCAGAAAACAAAGAACAAGAGATGAAATTACACATGCTCTAAAACAATGTGGTATAAATATGCTCTTACTAATCTATCATTCAATATATTAAAGACTGCCAGGAAAGAGAAATTGGATGAACAATAAAGATTCAAAGACTCTACTGCTTATAAAAAAGGCAAAATTTTTTTAATGCAGACATGCTTCTCTTAATGAACTTCCCCCCCCCTCCACGGTCTCAACAGATAAAATTGCTTAATAATGGTGAATTTCTGGCAATTCAAATTCACAGACATAATTGAATCTTGTTCCTAGAGCAACACAAAAAAACTTCTTGAGCATTAAGAAAGAAGACATACAAAAATTGTAAGTGACAGTAACTGGTTAATTTGTGTTATTTTTTCATGCCTTATGTCAATAAATGACAGCAATTAAACTATTAAAAATCACAAAAAGCATAATCAGGGCAACATACACAATTTACACTGAACCAGAATAAATTTAATTATTAAGTGCATTTTTTGAGCGTTGGTAAAACTAGATCACTGTGAAGGCTCCTTAACACAGTACAATAAATTACTGCAATATCAGCAATTTTCTAGGATGCACAACTTAATAATCAGAAGATGTATGCCAACTGTATTGCATGTTTATGGAACTGCTAGATTTATTTCATTCTTTAATTAACTTATGTAACCAGCAGATTTTGTCCAGGTTGTACTTTCTGTACAACTGGAGTTAAGCTATACTACGATAGAAAAAGGCAGGAAATGAATTATAAGGTGGGAGATCAGGTGGCCAAGGTAAGGCATTCATTATGCGGGGAAACAGTGAGTAGATAAATTTTGTCCACAATTTCAAGGTGCATACCTTATTGAAAGAATTCAAGAAGTTTAGTTTATTTATAACGTAGAAATAGGGAACAGATAGTAGCAAATGCACATCAGATTAAGCCATACAACAACAGAAATAAGATGGAAATATTCAAAGATATTTCACAGGAAGGATAACAAGAAAAAGCAGAGCCAACATGGAACAGTGGCAAAGAACAAATGACTTCAAAAGCACAAGCTCTGCATAGAAAAAGACAGAGAATCAAAAATACAGATTAACAACCAAAGAAAAGAAGGAAGCAACCAGAACTGAGAAGGGACAAATGGCCAAGAAAGCAGCCAAAAGGAAAGGAATCGAGTAGAGCATGCAAGTGACCAAAGAAAGTTCAGCATAGTTAGAGAAAAAGCCCTACTACCTCAACCCAAGTATATCGAAGAATTGACACCGAAGGTTCTAAGCTAGAAATGCCCAGCTGCGCAACATTCAACGACGTAAATGAGACTGGAAATTTGAGTATCCCAGTTTGCTGAAGTGCTGCAGTAAGGCCTAGCGGGAAATTCGAGGTGAAAGATGCCACTAGCAGACACAGAGTATTCTTAACATAGAGGGAAGGTGCCGAGAGTCAGAGTTGGCTCCAAGGAAAGAAAAGCTCCAATGGAGAAGAGTCAGCCTGAAGGGAATTCTGGGTATGACAAACCAATGTGCATCCCACTAGGCAGGAGTTCATGAATAAACAAATGGAAAAGCACTGAAAAACAGAAAGATAAGTGGAAATTTAATTTCTCCTTGCTGTGGTTCAGTTTTATTTTATGTCTAAAATTACAAGAGTTCCTAAACTATTTTTGAATTTTGCTTAAAGTGAAGTTACTTCAGTTGTTTAAGTAGCAAGAAGCTCGGAAGTTAAATTGCAATTATTCATATTCATTCTAATTTAGTTTAGAAACAAGAACTCTATTTTAGTCTGAGAGACAGATGTGAGGAAACGTTAATGAAAATATACAGAAATTCTAAGCAACTTGTGTGCCTTGGTGTAAAGTGCAAGCTGAATTTCCTAATTTAATGTATTGTAAACTTTTCATTTAATGTGGTATAACTTATGTTTGCATTACAAATGTTAAATTACAGTTAAACTTATGTGTTAAAGTAAATTACGACTTGCACAACTGTAAGATTTAAATTTGTATAGTATGAATCAAATGCTTTAAATGCAAGCTAGCAAATTTAAATGAAATAAAAGGAGTTAAAAGCAAAAACGCAAGCTGTGCGCATGAGTTTAAAGCATGCCCTTGTTAGCAGAGTAGCTGGAATTTTGAAAGTAAGGTGTTTTTGAGGTCTAGTAACAAGGTATTTCTCCCGTCTTCTTCGCATGCCTTCGTGGTGTAGCCAGAGAAAAATGTAAAGTCTTCTTGAGTTCATTAAATAGTTATTTACATTAATTAGCTTTCCTATCTACTTCACTTCCATTTTTCTGTAATGTAAATTTCCAGCCTGTGGGATATTCAGAATGAGGTAGATAGTATTTAAAGGAAGGTTTTAGAGGGTAGAGCATATTCTGCCTGTTTAAGGCCATGTTCCTAATTTCAATTCTCCTGATAATACTCTGCGGCTTTACGTTATTCTTGCCATTAGGTTTGTCACGGCGGCCTTTACGCCAAAGCCAAGTTGCCCTTTATTTTAACTGTGTAGCTGTTAGGCTAACTTACTATCACTTAGTTAAGTCAAATTCTTTATTTTTGATTTAATCCAAAATTGGTGGCTATATTTGTATGCACAAGTGCTGTCTTCTGTTAACTTTTTATTTGGGTTAAATAAAAGGGTCCTTTTACACCCTTTCTCAGACTCTGTGGTACCTTATAAGACAGTAATAATTCAGGTAAGTCTTCAGATGTTTTGTACATTTTATTCTTCCAAAGAATACAAAATGTTATAACTTTAAAAACCCAGCTTCTTAAAGATGTCCTTTTTATCTGGGGTATTACAGCTTATTAAATCCTATATATTGATATGATCAAAAGCTGTGTCATGTTAAAAAGCAGTTTTAATTTTTTCATGGGATATTTCAAGTAGTTGGTGAATTTCTGCAACATGCTTTCACTACATCTGCTACAAAATGTAATGCAGCAAAACCTCCCCCCCCAATAGCATTCATTTCCATGCATTAAGACATCTAAAAACATACTTTTAAAAAACTAAAGAAATATGTAAGTAAACCTTCGAATGCAAACATGTTACGCACCAGTTAAGAGGGGCCTAGCTTGGAAATGATAACAAAGATTAGTTTAGAAATACTTGCAGATTTAATGAACTTTTATGCATTCCCAGATTTATGTAACTATTCCTCACTGTATTAGCCACTCACTTAATTAATAGATTCTTTACATACAATGAAATACTTGAGGGCTACCTTTCTTCATTATGTTTACTACAAAATTTAATAAACCCTAGCCATTTTTTCAGAGCAACCTAAAATCAGACCTAAAATAATGCTAAAAAAAATCAAAGCAATAAGCAAGTAAACCTTTCATTGTGATACGTTATACACTAGATAAGAGGGGCTGCATGCCATGTGCTAGTCTGGAAGAGATAAAACTCTTAAGTAGCTCACAAATAAATACTCAAAGTCATAATAAACTTTTAGGAATTCCCAGATTTTTAAACAACCATTCTTATTCCCGGTTATGTTAGCTAGACATTTAATTAATTAATTTTTTAATTATAGCAAAACTCGAGAGCTATTGGCTTAGTGAGAAAGATGATGAGGACTTTCTAAAGGAAACTCTTTTATATCTTCATTACACAAAAGTAAGCCAAAAAAATCTGAAAGGGTTCAGATTTTAAATTATGTCCAAAGGGGCGTTTTTTTAACATTTTGTGTGTTACCTCTATATATTAAATATCATGTTCTTTGCACTTAAACCATAAAATTCAGTTCAAGAACAATATCGCAAAACAATTTTAAAATGAGCATATCTTTAGAATTTCTGATACACAGTCTTACGCGATGGAGATAAAAATGTTTTTTTCTGTACAACGTTGCCATTGCTCGCTTTGAAATCCTTCAGTTTGTTAATCAAAAATTCATTAAAGTTTTACAAAAATATGAAATCGATAATAAAACAAATTCCAGATTTCAAATTTTGGCTTCCAGATGCCCATATTGCAGTGGAAACAGTCAATATTCAAAATTTAATGGCTCTAGGTACCGTTGTTTTGCAAAACAATGCTTTTCGTGAATCAGTGCAAAATGCAAAAATTAAATTAATAGTCCTTCTGGGCAAACTGCCCCTTTGGACTAAAAAAACAGAAATCAATGCAACTAGCCTGGTATAAGATTACTAACAGATTTACAGAACAATTTGTTCCTATTACAGCTGCAAACTGAATCCAACCTAAAACAAAAAACTGATATGCTACAGGTAAAAGTAGATATGCACCTTGGTCCAATTTCTGCTTCACCAGTAAATACATATATACATACACCTGCTTGAGAAAATTGCAACCCTATAATGGAGTCATATGAATAAATTGAAACTAAAGAATGCAGAGCAAGCCATGATATGCAAATTATTAGAATTTCAGAGTGACCATGCATGCACAGGCTGAGTGTATCTCTCTGCATTCTCGTGTTATCTGTGTAAGTAGCTGTGGAACGTCAAAAGTAGTGTTTTGTTATCTGCCAACTGTAAATGTTTCATAAGAATTCATTGCTTTGTTGATATCAAAGAGCCTAACATAAGCAAGTTGTGGGATTTGAATGGAAGCAAATGATCAACCTGCAAAAAAGAGAATTATTCTGTTGAGAAATCTCGGCTCATATCAAGCACAATGCCTCATCAGTGATGCAGAAATATCGAGAGAACCAGACAAGCACAAGCTCGATACATAATATTATGCCAACATGATATGACAATCACCTTATTCATATCACTATGATGCTTGTGCTTGAATTTCCTTCAGCAGAATTCAACTGATGCCAAACCATCGATGTCTGCAACTACAAAGGACTCATCAAGAGTCACTGGCATGTCAACTGGCAACAGTTCATCTCTTCTGACAACGCCCATTAAAATTTTGAATATGACGATGTTCAAGATGCTGTATTTTTCAGAATTCATTACCCAGCATCATACTGGATGATCAGTAAGCCCAACGGTTTGGGGCACCACTGAATTTGATGGGCGATCTCATCTTGCAAGAACTGAATGTGCTCTCATCAGCAACTGCTACGGAGAGATTTTTGAGTCGGAAGTCATGCTATTACTTATTCAACAGATTTTTAGAGACACACTTCAATTAAGACGATACTTATCTAGTGGTGCTAGAAATAGTCTAGACTTTTCAACTTGTCAGATACTGCCTTCTTACTTGGCTTGTCCATTCACCAGTCACATCCCTTATTGAATATGTCTGAGATTCTGTGGGCCACAACTCACTTGTGTCACTCTTCCAACAACCAATATGGATCATCTTTAAACCACGACAAAAGCAATATGGAATGCTATTTTTCAGGTACACATTCAAAACCTGTTTGATTTAATAATGCAACAAGTACAAGCTCTTATTGCAGCACATAGCGGCTTCAGCAAACACTGATTTTTGGCATTTAGTATTTCTGTGTTGCTCTGTAAATCGAATCATTTCTTCCGATAACTAAACGGAAGTGGAATAAACTTCTTTCAATTCTGATGATTCCTGTCAAATATTGAAATTTTCACAAGCAGAAGTTCAAAGAAGACGGCTGCACGTTTTATTTCTTTAAATACTGATACTACATGTTAAGTTCCCACTACAAAGTCTTAATATAAAGTAGTGAATTTCAATAAACCCTTTTAGCACTGAGGAAGGGCAGCTCTATAAATATAAAATGTAACTTTTTACAAGGTCCCGGTAGAGCAAAACATTCCAAATAATAAAGTATTAAATTTTGCGTTAATAAGTTAAAACGCACCAAAAGTTCTACATTTACACGGAAAATTTACCTAAGTATCAGCAACTAACAGTTTCACTGAATCAGCTATAAAGTTAATCATATCTGTTGTTTCAATGATACACAATCATTAACTGCTAAAACTAGCAACAGCTGTTCAACAGTTTTTCATTACATCTGCTAAAAATCTGATAAAATTTTCCAGATAATAATCCGTGAAAAGTGATTTATGTCAGTAAGTTCATTCTTGAATACCTCTAGGAATGGAATACTTTATAGTTGATAAAGCATGATAAATATTTTTTTTAATTAGATTATATGACTGACAAGAATCATACAAGAGAGGAGACTTAATATTGATGCGATCCTCACTCCAATGTTGAAATAGCTTTCATAAAAAATTTTTTTGAGAAATTTTGTAACTGAAAGTGCATGTCTAGGAACTGTATTTCAGGAAACAAAGCTTGTAGTAAACCTTTTTTAAACAGCTGCCAATGTAAGCAAATATGATAAAATATAACTATATTTATATAAACAACAGCCTCAAAAAGGAGAATAAATTTCACTTCTAGGGACATCAACAGAATAAGTACAAAACTTATTATAAAAATACATTGAAGTTAGCAATCAAATGACAATACAAAATAAATAACCACTAAAAATATGACAATCTAAGCAACGAAGTAAAATAAATATTCGATCACGTCACGAAATCTAAACAATGGCATTTTAATGTAAATAGAAAATATGCTAAAAACCAGCTTAGAAGTATTTAGCTTAATTATAACAGAAGATAATGATGTTTCAAATATTTTCACGCATATACTCCTGATGTCTCAACTTTGTAAACATAATTTTGTAGAAGGTGCAAGAGAAATGCCAAGGAATCTCACACACGCATGCACACACACACACACACACACACAAAAAAAGAGGTTAGACAGAAACTTAACTTGACATAAAAAAAATTTATATATAATTCTAGGTTGGCATTTTTCTTTACATAATGAAAGAGGCATAAGCCTGACCTTTACAGAAGATTATTATTCTGCACTGTTCTCTAAAATTCGTTGCTTATACAAAGAAATGAAACTTCCAAGAAGTTAAAAAGACAGCAGCCATGGTAACGCAACAAATCATTAAAAACAATAGAAAGCAAATATGGTAATACTACCCATTAAGTAAGAGAGAATGAAAGAAAAAATTATGATGTAAAGCTTCAAAACTCTTTTGAAGGAGAAAGATTGGAATTAACATCATTAATTAATACTCATAAACTTGGATACATAAAGACAGCTTCAAAGAAATATAATTTACAAATTAAAAATTTTATTTAAATATATATCAAATTTCAGCAGAAGAAAAATTAAAATAATGATAACAGAGAGAAAATCTTTAATATGGGATTTTATGATTTATTAGTTTCACTGATGTATACTAAATTAAACCAACAAGAATGTAAGGTATTTTATGTTAATTAACCAGTTATTGAGATTCAAGGCTTTACTATAATTTCTCCTTTCCATATTCTTAATCAGAATGCAAATTAGTTTGCATGGATTTCAGCTGAGGGTTTTGAATGTTTAGATTAGAGCTTCTACCAACTGAATTTTGCTGTTAGTTATTCCTGTCAGAGCATGCAGCTCTGCTTAAAAGTATATTCCAGGTACAGCATTTTCCTAGCTGATGTTGTATAATATGCGCCAGTAAAATACTGAGCCAGCTTAATTTAGTCTATTCTATATGTAGTCTCAGACTAAGTTTCTATTTTGAATTTAACTTTTGTTATGTTAATTTAAGCACCCAAATGTAGTGGAAGTTTCGTCTGCAGCATAAAGTTGCACTTGTTCTCTTCAACCTAAATTGACTAAATAGAAAGGTTATCCAAAAATTCTGTATTTTATGAGTTGTTTCAAACACAGCGATAACTCGTTATTAGTCTAGTAGGGTCTGCACGACTTTAGCTTCCAGTTACAACAGTACCCTACAATGAATATTAAACAGTCCCCAGAATTAAAATATGGGATAAAGTCTTCAAAGGGCTGGATTACAGATTTTATAATAAAAAAAGAAAATGAGACAGACAGAGAAAATTTGAAAACTAATGGAGAACCAACACAATTTTGCAAGTACTGTATATTAGATGAGTTGATTCGCACATAAACTGAGAAGTTTAGTTGCAAAAATTCAACCAAAATTGAAAACCTGTCTATTAGTTGATTGCCCATAAGTCCAGTTACACATACTGTTAATGTAAAAAATTGAGAATAATTCATCACCTAACTCAGAACTTCAGACAAGTTGAAAGTAAGTGTCAATTAACCTCTTACCTTACGATTTGGGTTGCAAGAGCATGTATCGTGAATACCGATAAGGTCAGTCACATGTCACTATTTCACAGTTTGGCTGTGCATTCGAGTGGAAACCATTCCAGCTTCAGTTACATCCAAATACTGCACATTTTTCTGAAAGATTTATAGTAACCAACTATATTAGAGAACTGCCAAATGTTAAAGCTATTACTGAATTGGCCAAACTGAAAGATACGACTGCTATTTCATCCAAAGCAATCAAATGGACAGTTCTATTGTTAAAACTTCATCTTTGTGCCCATTTCTGAACTATAGCATGCTAAGAAGTTCCTTTAAGTAATGGAACATTACAATTGCTAGTTTTTAAATGTAGCTTGATTATTTGAAAACTACTGGTGAAAGACCAAACTGCACACTTGGCTTTTGATATGTAAATGCATGTGTGAGGTAAAACTAATTTTATTTTGCGAGATGTTTTGATAAATAATTACTACGAATTTATCATTGAAAAAAAAATGTTTATTATCTTGAACTGAAATTTACCACAGATTTTACTTTGCATAATTTATCTGCATTGTTAGTCGAACTGCTATTTGCAAAATACAAACACTAGTTATTTGCAAAAAATCTGTTGAAAGGCATAATTTTTCTGATTATCTCAGTTTCTATAACTGCCCTCTTATGCTAAGTCATTTGAAGTGTTGATTCCTTAACTTAGCCATTACTAAACACACTGTAAAATATATTTTTATTTCATCACAGTCTACAGGAAACCAAGTCTCGTATTTTTTTTTATATTTAAATTGTTTGCTATGTGGTTTGCATATCAGTTTGCCTCTGTGACAATACTTTACCAAAATGTAAGAACAAATATTATATTCCAAATGTTGAATTCTTTTTTTTCTCACCTGACTTGAATTTACCACTTTTATTCCAGGAAACTCCATTACAGTTCCAGATTTTTTGTTCATTAAATTTTTCTTTCCAAACCCAAAGCTCTGATTGTGGTCTTCTTGTCTGTATCATCTTCACTAAACAGTTGCATACAACATTTTCGTGCAGGAACTAAAATATTACAACTGTCATTATCACTATTTAAAATATCTTTCAAATCATTGTTTATAATGCTAGCAGAACTTTCACTGCCCTCATCAAAGCTTGGTACTCTTTTTGAAGATATTTTTCAAGGGTATCTATATTCATGAAAATATATCTGCACGTCTGAATGCGGCCAGGAAAAGTAGTAAGTGCTTGTCTTGTGTAGCCCAAAAAACATGTTTCTCACACATTGTGTTTAATTTGGCCTAATCAACTTACCACATCTCTTCCCAGAACTCTGCGAAGCTACTGGCTAGGATCTGTACGTAGGCAATCTCGGCCACAGAGGGTATACAAATTACGAACCTAGTGGTTCTGGGGGCTCTGGAAAGGTCACTTATTGGCCAGCCCGAGGTCCGGCAAGTCTTAAGAGAGGAGAGGCTCTAGTAGCCAGGGGGTAGCGCCCTGAGTTCCCTGGGTAATGACACTCTGTGATGGGCAGCCTGAGCGACTGGTAGGTAGCAAATTAACGACCAGTGATGCCCCGTTGTTTCGGGTGCGCTGCGCAGATCCCTCCAAGATCCTGGGAAAGGGGCTGAACACCGGCCCCAGTTCTGCAGGGGGGTGAGGACTCATAATCTGATTTAAGTTCATGAGGTGAGGAATGCCAAAATTGTTGTTGTTGTTACCAAATCTCTCACACACCATAAGGCAAGAGTTAACCTTCAGCTTCCATTCAAAAATAAGAGATGTGAGCACTATAGAATGAAAGCACACTTTTGTTGCTAATCATTTCTCTTTTTCAAGCTACCCAAATTTGGGGCTTGTACATCATTTAGGTGCTTCAGCAATGGCATTGAAAATTTTACTTTGTTTCTAAGTTGTAGCAACCATTCTTGAGAATCACAAATTTTTTCCTCCTTATTGCACTTTTGCCTTTATGAGTAAAATACGATTCTTCATTTCTGCTGTACAGTGAAAGATACCTGAACAGAAAAAGAGAAATAAATAAAATAAAATTAAAAAATAAACACAACTGTTTACTTTTCTAGTTTCAAACTAAAAGTTATGCCATTTTCTGAGCAATACGATAAAAGGAAATGAAGATGAAATAATCTATAAGGTTGCTAGTAGCTATATTATTGATAAAATGGAGGATGATGACATTCATTGACTTTCCTTAAGTGAAGAATCAAAAGCCTAGATTTCTATAAAATGCCATAAAAAAACTTGAATCACTTATCATATTTTTTCACACTGGATTGCTACTGTTCAAACCATTTCAAGTAAAATCACATATTGGGCCCATTGACACCCATTTTCTTGATGCCAAGGTCAAATAACTTTGATTACTACATGCTGTTCCACAGAAGGCAGGACATAAGACACAAGTAATTTATATCTTGCTTTATAAACACCAAACCAGCAAATTGAGGACTAAAAGGATTTGCATAAAACTAAGGCGAAGATTTCATAATTATGTTGTGATGTCATGCTTATCCATTACTGGCACTAAATCACATTGTTTAGAAACAGTATCCTTTTCCATATATGCTTTACAATGCTTTTCAAATCTTTTATTTGCTTACTTTTTGGGGAAGAGGGATCTAAAATTCTAAAATATTCTGCTTACTTGACTTTCTGGTTAGTTGAATGCTGGGTAGTCAAGCTTTTACTGTATTAAGTGATTCGATTAATGTATAGTATGATTCAATTAAAAAATGTTAATTATTTAATTTATCCTTTAAAAATTTTTTAAATTATTTAGCTTATCATTTTTTACATAGCAAACCAACTTTCAAGCAGACAAATCAGAAATATCAATGAATAACACAAAATTTACTGAAAGTGCATCAAATAAATTTATAAACGTATCACAAAATATCACTCAGTTATAGAATTAATTGCAGAGAAATACAGCTTAACATTGCAAATTATGAAAGTGTCAAAAATCATAGTCTTTTTTTTTAATGCAGTTAATAATTTACTTGTGCAGTCGTTAATCAAGTGGCTGGTGCATTTTATTTGTTTAATTTAAATGGTTTACATTCGGGCTTCCAAACACTGAACATCCACATTCATAGTTTAGTTACATATCCCTTAAAATGCTAGCTAATTTTTTTTATAAATTAAATTATTTAATGTGGTTATAAACAGGAAACATTTTTGCAGAATATGTGTTTTAATGAATTCAGAAATGCTCGCCTGCTTAATAAAATACATTAAAAATTATACAACAACAGTAAATATTTATATGTTATGAAATAAGTTTATTTTGGGGGGGGGGCTAAATTTTGTTTCTTGAAAGTGCCTATTCGTATTTTTTATAGTCAGAAACAACCAACAGAACTAAATCAAAATATAATAATCTACGTCACACCACAAATATATGAATGTGAATTAAAAGCTGGTAAAATGAAGTCATTATTTTTGTTACATTTTGATTCTGAAATTTGGTAAGATCTTATTGAATACTTTCACAAATGAAATTGCAAAATGAGAGGAAGAAATTTCTCATACTTTATAGTATAATTATTCAGTTTAAATACTAAATAAACCACACAGCTTGGTACTGTGCATCTATAAGCTGCTTAATTACCACTAACAGCCATGTTTAGTCGAATTATCTCAGTTTTGGCCTATATCTACTATTCTAGTTGCAGATATGCCTGAAAACAAACAGCTAACATTGTATCAGTAACTTTTCCCAGTTTTTCTTTAAATACCACGGTTAACTATTATATTAAATTAGGTAGCTTATCTTGCTTTCTAATCAGAATCAAATTAATTCTAATCAAAAACATATTTTCATCAGATATTTGCCTGTATTTTTATTTCTTAAAATTTAGTCTAAAATATAAGGAAGGGTCTTATTTTTGAGTAAATATGGGCACAATGATTAGCAGGTAAAATTTGATGTCACTTTATTTTTAATATTGTAAAGCTAAATGCAGTTCAGTTTTGAACTGTGTAATGTTAATTCCCAAAAGAGTAAAATAAATAAACAACTAAGGGATAACCCAGATTAGACAGCAAAAAAATGCTCATATGTAGCATCTGTTTCAGCAGTTAATCCACTATATATTTTCACTGTAAATTAGAAAGTCTTCATTAATATCTGAAAATAGACACTGATGTCATTTTGTTACAAGTAATTAAACGTTTTAAAAATATTCATTATAATCTCTAATTCAGATATTTTTTATTTTAGTCAATTTAAGATTATTCTGTAATATTTCCCACTACATAATTATTACTTTATGTCATAGAAAAGTATATTAATCATTAAATTTAATTTGTGAAACAAACTGACAAATTTCGGGAAACCTAAGATACATTTTTACTCTTCTTTTCAATACAATACTCAAACAAGTAATACTATTAATTTAATATATATAAATTATAAAATACACATACCTTATTTGCAATTAATAAAGAATAATAGTATTTCTATAACCATTTTAAGTTCCACATTTTTGCATTTTAAAGAATCTTTTTGGATTGATTTGCATATACATTTTTTTTGCTCATCCCATTTTTAATATGTTCATAATCTAAAGTAATGTATTAATAACTACTATACAGACTTTTCTTGAAATACACTACAGTTTCCCAAAGGATTCAAATGTTTATAACACTCGTAATAATGAACTCTCACATCCTAAAGAAAAATTGCCTTATAACACAGGCTAATTATAAAAAAAAAAATGATATAATTTACTCATATCTCATGCAGACTTTTGACAGGTGGTTATAAAACTGTGAAGTGAGTGTCAATTGCAACTGCAAGAAATAAATACTATGATAGGCTTCATAACTGCCGGGATGCTGTTTTCAGAAAATACATCTAATCACTTCACAGACAATGACAGCACAACATTCGGCTTTACTGCTGAATCTTAACTGCTTCAGGAGTTTTCTCTCTATTATAAGCTAATACAATACTTTAAGATAATTAAGTACAAAGTCTGAGATCCGAACTCGTCGGGACTTCGGCGATTCCGGATTTGGGATTTTTCCAGTTATTAGATCATCTGGTAAGCTAGCATGTAGAAATAATAAAATTAAAAATATGAAATCATGATTTATGAAATAATGAAGCATTTATGATCTAAAGATTATCAAAAATTTACAAAAAAAAGCTTAATATTTATTTGTTTATTGTATTGAACATTTCTTTGAATGTAAATTGTTCAAGTTTCATTTTCTGTGCTAATACTTTCTGTTCAATTCTATAGACATACATAATTTCTTGTTCAGTTACAAAGGTCCACTTTTGAAGTTCTGTAGTTGCTGTGTCGAGAATTCCGACTAACTTGTCAAACGAAATTTTTTCTTTTTCAATAACTTCTCTGTTACTTTCTTCACTATCGGTAGTAGTATTTTCTGGATCATAAAAAGCTACAGATTTCGCCATCCGTTAAATGATTGAAGATTCGAGCATTGTGATCACAATGAAAAACTTTGCTATATGATCTTCACTTATTACCGCTTCTCCACATTTCTTTACAAAATCCATTAATTGGAACTGTGGTTTGCAATATCAGAAACCCTTCAAATTCGCTGTTATCATCTTCATCATCCTCACCATGAAATATGGTATTTGGCCATTGGAGGTACATCCTCCCACGATCTTGGGATGCTCCCCACAGCAGAGTTTGTGTTAAAATATTTCAAATTCTTGAAATATCCTTGCCAATTCAAGAAATTATCATGGATTTAAAAAATGCAACTTTATATTCGCACTTCAGCGCACGCACTATTCTGATATCCATAGGCTGAATGAAGAAGGACTTGGCGGAAAGAATAACATGGCTACATTACCTTTCATTAAAACTTAAGTGAAATATGAACCAAAAGGTTATCAACAATCAGGACAATTTTTTAGTCATCAGGCAAAGCAAACGAATTCAAATTTTGCTCAGCCTCGGGTATGAAATGATTTTCAAACCAACCATACATTATTGCTTATATCATCCGTGCTCTTTTATTTGCATGATATATAACAGGGAAATCTTTACTTTTTTAAATGCTCGAGGTCGTGTATTTTATATGAGTATGAAAAGCTTAAACTGGTGCATTCTTACAGCATTTGTGCCTGCTAAAATTATTAGTCTAGCTTTGGAATCTTTGACACCAGTTGGAGCTTTTTCTGTAGAGGTTGCCAAAGTATTTTGAGGTACATATTGCCAGAAAAGACCAGTTTCATCAACATTGTAAATCTGCCCTGGAGATAAAAGTTTCACTATTAATGAGTTAAACGAATTCTTCTGCAAATAGTTCAGCATCTTCAGTATCAGCTGAATCATTCTCAAATGAAATTTTTGATTGCTATTATACCACAGCAATTTTAAAATCTGTTTAACCAGTCTGTCGAATATGCACACTCACTTTTTTCTTTACAAAATATTTGGTTTGAGCCACTAGCATTGCACCTGTCAATGGCACGCCCTCGCTGCATCTCTGTCTAACCATTCAATCATTACTTTGTCATCATCGTCACTTTTAACATAGCGAATAATTTTTGTTATTCATTGCGAGTGGGGTGTCAGAATCCACAAAAGTTCATAAAGTTCCTTTTTCTGTTATGTCATATACAGTTGACTTTCCAATGCCATAATCCTTGCATAATTTTGAGATGGATATACCTATATCCATTTTTGAAGCAATTCCACTTTTTGTTTAATGGACATCGAAACATGCTTTCACTTTGTAGATTCTGTTGCAGCTGAAGAATTAGAAACTCCTTTTGACATAATCAAAAGTTCAAACTTTAGTTTTTACAAAATTGCTGTAATTGTAAGAGCCTACAAAAAATAATAAGCCAGATCAAATCAGAAAGTTAAGAGCAGTGCGATCTGCTATATTAAGTGAAATTCTGTGGAATCAGTAAAGTATAATTTTAGCCTAGCTTAACAGCGTCCGCTATACATGATTGGCTATGTGGCATGGCGACGAAATGATCCGTTAAGTTTTGCCTTGCTTCTAATGTGCACTGAGACAATTAAGCCTGAATTGTATTAATTTAGTTATTTATTATACTTACGTCTAATTCTTGCACATGCTTAGGGCTTATCTGAGTCCTGAATAAATAAATTCCTGCATATATTTAAGCTTACTGATAGTCAGCACCTTGCCACCTGATACACTCTTTGTGGGTCCTAAATTCTGCTACTAAGCGCCTCCCTAAGTTCTAAATTTTTGCCGTTCCTTAATTTTAGGTCTCAGTTCTTTCCCTGAATTCTAGAACTTTTATCATCCCTTAATTTTGTTACTCGGTATTTCTCTAAATTTTGTCTTCCCTAAATTCTACCACAGGGTGTGCCCATACGAGCTCTGGTGCCGGTTCTGGGTTTCTGTGAATAAAAAATCGGTTATTCTTCATTCAAATAGCACTAAATGTAATCTTTCGGTGTATGAGTAGCATTATGAAGATCTATTTTCAGCATATAGAAAGAAATTTTTGTTAAATTTTATCTTGTCAACACTTAGCGCACTTAACTTAAATCTGTAGTAATCATCACCAAGCGTAATGTCAACATAAAAGGTTTCCATACTCTTTGTTATTCAATTACTAATATACAAAAATTGTTTAGGGATCGCTGCATGAGTCATTACTCAAGTTGTCATGTGTTGATAAGCATAATAAATAATCATTTGCCAGGTTGGCGTCGGGAATATAAAATATTAGATAATATATTAGAGATCTACGCCAAGCAGACATGCAGCTACGGACCCAAATTATCGATCACACAAATTTAAGCTAAAATGATTGTTTGTTGAATAACGAGGTGTTTATTTAGTGCAGAAGAGAAATTGAGAATCGGGATTCTCTACATGCTTTCTCACGGGGCAAAAAATCAAATGCGCATGTCTAAAGCATAAAAAAAATTTCTAAAAAAAGTTTTTGTTGGTGACTTTAAGGTCCGGATTTTAGATCATTCTGGATATTGGACGTCCAGATCTCGGACTTTGTAGTGTAGTAATGTTTTTCTCCTTTTTACACTGACATAATATTACATGTAGTGATGGTACATTTTTACTTTAAAAAATGATAAAATCAACTGTCACATGGCCTTTATATTTCTGTTTTTAGTCCAAAGAGGCTTTGTCTCTGAAGGACTATTGTTTTCATTTTGTGATTCTGCATCGGTTCACTCTGAATGCCCATTTCACTTTTCAAATTGTTACCACCAAATGGTATCACCCTGTATTATATTTAAAAAAATTAAATAATGAAGAATCTGCATAAATGTATGTATGTTTCTCGCATTGTGATAAAATGACGGTACCTAGAGCCATCCACTTTTGAATAATGTAATCCTACTGCGAATATGGGCATCTGGAAGCCTAAATTTGAAATTTGTTTTATTATTGATTTCATATTTTGTAAAACTTTAACGAATTTTTGATTAACAAACTCAAGATTTCAAAGCAAGTAATGGCAACGTTGCACAGAAAAAACATTTTTATCTCCAGCACGTGAGACTGTGTATAGGAAATTCTTAAGATATGCTCAATTTAAAATTATTTTGCGATATTTCTCTTGAACTGAATTTTATGGTTTAAGTGTGAAGAACATGATATTTAATAAATAAAGGTAACACACAAAATGTTAAAAAAACGCCCCTTTGGATGTAATTTAAAATCTGAAACCTTTCAGTTTTTTTTTTTTTTTTTAAATACACAATGGCAATTAAGATAATATATTTATTTGCCCACTCACCCCCCTTTTTTTTAAAGCAAAGAGGTGAAGATCACAAGGTGTACATCATTTATGAGGGAGAGGGTTAAAGGAAGAACATAGCAGCCTGAAAAGGATATAGATATCAGTATACTAATATTACTTTATTCTGTACTAAAAAAATCAACTACAATTATTAATTTCAATAATACTCTTCTTTCCCACAGAACGTATTTTCTTGTGTCCAAACCTTTTACACTGCTACGATAAAAACCAGAAGTTTCTATATCATATGCTTAAAGGCTGGAAGAGATTATATAAAGGGAAGAAATATAGGGGTAAATACAACATATATTTGATTTAAGTTGGCATAAACTCAAAATAAGTATCTGGTTGAAATAGTACAAATTGAAAATGGACAGTTTACTCTATCCAAAAATAATTGTCTAGCAACTGTTGATGATATCAATATAACCAGATATTTATATTGAAAAGTATTTTACACTAATATCATTAAAAGGTTACAAATTCAAGGTCACAATGTGATACTTATTCACAAAGCCAATAAACAGATGTACCTCCTTTCTGATTTTTGTTCAGTTGTGAAATGGCATCAGGGCAAAACAGACTAAAATATTTTTTCAAATCAAGACATAAAAATTTCAGGTGTGTGCCGCTCATGCAAACTGACTGCATAAAAATATTAAAATTTACAAAAATGCGAAAGAGATAAAATCATAAAACAAGTCCCAGTCATAATGACACTAATGAATTTTCTACTGTTAATTGCCAAGAAGCCACAAAAATAATGCGAACTGACACCTATCAACATAAAAGTTAATGCTATGTTTTTTAAATGTCAATGACATTTGTATTTAAAAATTGTCATAATGTAATGAGAAGGTTACAGTAAAAATACAGAAAATGCTACTTTGTTAAACAGACCATCTTTAAACTCCAATGAGTTGTAGATTTAGAATTAAAAACTACGACTAAACACAGACTTCAGCTTTTCATCAAGATTATAAATCACATAAGTTAAACTTCAGACTAATACCTATTACAATAATAAAAACTCAAGACACTGATTTAGTTTAAATTAACGAACATATGTCAATTGATAATTAAAGTCTCCTAATGCAGGATATCACTATAGTCTGTTACCTTAGAATAGGTGCTTTAGGTGAATCCTTCCTTACCTTAGAATAGGTGAATCCTTCCACTTCTCACCTTGTCTTGTAACCTTGGTAACAACAGCTGCATCCCCATTTTCACCCCTGCTTCATTTCCATTTAGCCTGGTTTGCTTTGTAAAAACTATGAATAAAGGCTTGAACTATAGTCTCAGATGGGATGGAGGAAATAAGTGTTGTGTGTGACGAAAACACATAACAGTAGAAAATGAGGGAGGATGAAAAGACTTTTTAGAGCCTATTTTAAAGTAACAAACTGTAGCAACAAATGTAGAAAACTGTTTGTACTTCCTTTCAGCATTTATAGCTGTCAAGTACAAATGAGCTTATTGTTGTTGATTGATTAATCTTTTTGAGTAAAAGCATTTATTAGTCATGAGCTCTCTGAGTTATGTACGAGTATTAAACAAGTGATTAGTAATAAAAGTTTTTGATACTAGAAGGCTGCACATCAACCAAAATTCATAAAGGCATGATAGCAATTTATGGTGATCATTACATGTAAATTTGAAAATTGCTTGCCAATGGCTTTGTCATATTAACTGTAATAAATAAAATGAGCGTGCTTCATGAGCGATGATTGGAAAAACTCATTTCAGTGGTACATTACATTAACTAAACAGAAGTGGCTGCTCTGATTCAAGGGAAAAGATGAATTAAACCAAGCTATATTGTCCTAATGCTAAGGATTAGTCAAGAAAGAGTTCATTGTTTAGATATTGAAGTATACAAAACTCTTTGCCATGTGGATTCCACAGCATTTGAAATAGTCCAAGAAATAACACAGGAAAACTATTTCTCATGAAGAGAATAGAGTTTAATTTTCATCAATACTGCCACTGGAGATGAATCCTGTGTCAATCATTTTGATCCAAAAAGAAAAATACTGTCAAGCAAGTTCTACGAATTTGAAGAAATTGAAGAGTTGTTTCACTACACAAAATCATTCCATTTTTTAGGAGCAGTGTTTATGATTTAAATGAAACTTCTCCTAGGGAAATGACAATTAATTCTGAAAAGTACTGTAAACTATTACAAACTCTTAACCAATACACCAGCAGAATCAGACTTCAAAGAAGGACTTTTTTCCTCCCATCATGATAATATAATGCCACAATGACAAATGACAGAAACTGTCAGCAAATGATGGAAGTAAATAGAAGTTCTAAATCCATGCTTATTCCTCATCATAGTTATAGACCTGATTTGGCATCATCTGATTTTTGGTTATTCATAAAAATGAATGAGCATCTTTGAAGACCGACGTTTTTCATATGATACTGATGTTGTAGACGAAAGCAAACTTAACTTTTTCTATGAAAAGAATGAAAAAGCAGATTACACATCTAAAAAAAACAAATAATGGTAAATGTTGACTATGTTGCAAAACACATGTGTAATATTTTAGAGAAATAAATTTCCTTTATTTTAGCACCTGCTTTTATTGTTTTTATTTTATCATATACTTGTTTTATGACTGGAGACTTTATTTACCAATATTTCCTACACCCTTTTTATACAGAATAATTGCAAACTTTGAATATTGCACATCACAATGCCATACCTAAGTCAACAGATGAACTCATTTTGATTGATGAAATAATTCCTCATAGAGCATAAACTTTGACCATACATTACACAATTTCAGGATCCTAAAATGAATGAAAAAGTAATTTTTTAATAACGAAATATTTGCATCCAGATGCACAGTACTAAATTTTTAATAGCGATAAATATAACAAAATACTTCATACACAGTCATGCTTTGTATATATGATGAATTTAAGGTGATTAGCTCTCCCAGATTTACCTAAGAACTCTTGTTTTTGTGCACTTTTTCCAAAGCGGAAAACTTTCTTCACAACTTAGTTTTCCTTTAACTGACCAAGGTAATTAATATTTAAAGCAATTAATTCTATTAAAATAAATTTAAATACCAACCAACACCCATAGTGGAAGTTTAGAAGATAAATTTTTAATTAATAGTGAAGTTAACAGCTTTAAGTTTAATAGATCGTAAATGACTATGATGGCCATTTGCAGCTTCTGATATACCTCTCTCTTCAATAAGTCCAGATGCGTATTTTTAGTACTACTACGAGTATTTTCCCCTTTTTAATAGGATTAAAATGAGCTCCTGGGCTTTATTAAATAGGCTAATGATATAACTAATGTCATGTAACTGTCACAAATGAAATTCGGCTACCTTCAAACCAATTTCCGGTTCTCACACTCAAGTGTTGATTGCACTCTTCGACGTTACATTTCCAGAAGATTTGCTTTCCAAAATACAGTTTCATTTTATGAGAATTTTTACAAGTACGTTCGTTCTGTATGATTCCATATCCCTGCAACAATTCAACAGCATCTTTTTCACTCGCAGGCAGATCCCAAATACCCATAGTTAAAGTATTTCAGGGCATTCAATCTAACCAGTAAGCAAAATAATTTCTTTACAAAAAACCACGTATAACACGTAGGGTTGCCATAAGTAGGGTCGCCAAATTTGGCAATTTATGCGAATTTTGGCCTGGTTGTGTTAATACGTACGTACCATCAAAGAATTGCACAAACTCGCCGTCCACATACACATCGATCTATTTTCACTTCAAAAAACATCAGAGACTTGCACAAACTCGGCACTACACCCTGCCCTGACTTAGATGAAAAACCTTCCTTCTTTTAATCCTTTTAATTATTTTTTTCCCAATAACTTTTTACTTTTTTACCTTTTAGATCTTAAACTTACAAAGTTTATATTCTTTTTAAACTATACACCTTTTAGGTAAAACTGCATATTACGGGCCAGTTTGGCGTGTTTTGCGAAAAATTGCCAAGTCACCAAATCAGTTATTTTCGCGTTTTAAAAAATCACTAACGCATCATATCGCCACATTAGATGGTTGCGAATATGAATCCTGTAAACATGCAAAAAATTTATCATGTAAACATGCAAAAATATCTAAACAACCTGTAAACATGCAGAAATATCTAAAACAGAAGTTCAGGAAAAACAACGATAAAGTACCTGAAAGTTAATAACTATGTATTTCATGGGATCAAAAATATTAAAACTTTTCATAATATCATATATCATTTTTAAGACAGTAGCAAAATGGAGTAAAACGTTTTAGCACGAAATTTAAGAAATTGCAATAAGCAGTAAATGAGCAATAAATAATCGAAAAGCACTGATTCATATTTAAGCTAAAACTTAAAAAAATGCGGGAGAAAAAGGAGCATAAAATTAAAAATTTCGATCCACTGAAAAAGGTATAGTTAAAAAAACAAAAAGTGGTTAAACAATTTTAACTACGTAATTTACATTTTTACAATAAATTTTTATTTATAATAAACAGTAGAAACTCGCATTTGTTTATATCTACATTAAAATATAACAATACAACGGAGATAAAATTCGAAATGGCGCACTCATTTCAACTACCTGCTTAACCACATATAACGGACACCTCCATTCACACGAATCTGTCGTATCTTTCAACTAATTTCATACTATTTTTAAGCTTAGAACATCTGCACATATTCGCAATCAAACCATAATTCGTGCATCATTCTATCACACATCTTTCGTCATTATTTTGCAACCGAATCAAATAAATAAAATCCACACATTCATGCTTTCAACGGCAGCCATTTTGCTCACACAATCAACTAGAATCACAGTGAAATGATGAAAATTCAAAAAGCCCACTTAAATACTATAAACTGTAACCTTAAACCCTAACGATTTTTATGACACCAAGAAGTTACCAGATTTGGTGCGATTTTGCTTCAATTGGCGACTGGCCCCTAATCTCCAGTCTAGCCCACCTTTTACACTACTTAAAATAATTATTAACTAAATTATGATTTTAAAGGAATATTTCCTTTATGAATGCTTTCAAAACACGTCCAAGTTCACATCAATCTATTTTCACTTAAAAAAAATTAGGAGAATAATGACATCATATAAGGTTAAAACAAAATTATGGTAACACTAATGTGATGACAATGGAAGCTAAAACCAAGTTAAAACTATCATGGTAACCACAAATGCAGTTTCATCACCAAAAGTAAACCAGGGTTCGTACACATTTCTGCACAAGGAAATTAAGGACTTTTAAGGACCATTAATGTAAAGAATTAAGGACCTATGAGCAAATGGGAACTTAATAAATTCAATTAAAAGTATTATCTATGCCTGAACTTTCATTTTTGTAATACCATCCTAAAAAGAAAATAGATCCCCAAGTAGGATGAATTATTATTAAACATGAATTAACAAAATTATTAATACGTTTGAGAATAAAATCAACTTTATAAAATGTATCAAGTAGCATTAAATATTTTACATTTATAATAGTTGGACATATTTGAAAGAAAATAAGTGACATTTTATTTATGTTTTGCTAACAGTTAGTTTTATGATTTTTTTTAATGCTTCATTTTTGTCACATACTTGCTCAGTCTAGAGGCTTAGTAAATAGCAAGTAGATTTTATGTCAAGCGGCATAGATTAAAATTAGAAGTAGATCAAACTCAGTATGATTCATAAAAGATCGCCCTGTCACCGCTGCTGCTTGCCTAGAGAGAGACCTGCTGATTAGAACTAACCTAAAAGGCCTGATGTAGGCACAGTTGGGCAAGATCGAAAGTTAGCTGGGTTCTCTCTGTTGCAGTTAGTGTCGTAGCTTTGTGTAGGGCCAATAAACCACAAAAGCACCACAGGTGGTAAGTTGTTTTGTATTGTTTAAAGTCTCACTAGATGCAAAGAATAAGTTTTACGTGGTTTTTTACATTTTTGTGTTTTATCTTGTGGCCACGGAAAAAATTAAAGAGAGGCAATAGCTCGCTTTAATATGCAGAGCTAATTTTTAAAGGTAAACAATTAGTTATAAATAATTAAATTAGGTAGTCAGATAACCTTAGTCATTATGGATTTACATGGCCAATATAAAATTTCATTTATTTTTTAATAACATTTGTTAAAAAGGCCCTATTGAAATCACAATCTAATAAAATTTTACATTTAAAATACATGTAATTTATGACATTGATTCTTAAACGATATTAGGATAATTACACATTAAAAGCTACAAAACATTTATATTTCGTAACAACAAAATATTTATGCCTCTTTTTAATTTGAAGCCTTCCGAGACATTTTGGCTAATTTAAATCGATTTCCTTCTCTTTAAGCATCTTTTCTAACAATCAGAAAATTGTTTCAAAACGCAAACCAGTGTTTTCACTAATTTCTGCATGCTTTATCTCCTAACTTGCCAACCTCTCTACAATATAGCTATGAGGATTTACTTGATCTGGTGAAAGTTAAATAGTCCAAAATCTCCCGATAGACGTGAAGCAAATTACTGCTATGTCTGAGAGTAACTACAATGTTAGACAAATGTTTAAATAAGTCTCTTATTTAAAAAGAACTTAGAACATAAAGCATGTTCTGATGCTAACAAAATCAATTACAGCTTGTGGTGATGTAATTAAACAAGAACAGTCAAATCCAAACTAAAGATGTGCACTAGTGGTCAAACTATACAATTTAATTTTAATTTAAGCTGGCTCAGTATCTCTATCCTATGAGGAAATAGAAATGGGAAACTATACTAAAGGCTGAAATCATAAGCAACTGGGTAATTTATACAATAATATTTGTACATATCTTTGAAGAATAATTTTCTGTATGTATTCAGTCTATTTCTTCAACAATTTCCTTTTAATATTAGAATTTTTTTATTTAATTAAGGATTTCTGGTATTCTAAAAAAACTAAATGCATTTAGAATGTATAGAAAAAGCTGCTAATATTATTTCTTTAGCAATATCAAAATTCAGAAGACGTATGAAATATATATGGTAAGGGCTGGTTATAGAGCTGATGTGGCAGAATTTTTAGAATTTATTGACAAACTGAGCAACAAAATCTAGAAATGTCATAACTTTTAGAATTTAGAACAAGCACTGGAAGCAGAATTTAGAAAGGTGCTAGGCAGCAGAATTTAGGTTCCACAGAGATTGCATCAGGTGGGAAAATGCCTAGCTCCAGTTCTGCATGATGCATTAAGGCATATTATATGAATCTTTTAAATTGACAGTTTTCAATTTCTTTATTATTAAAAAAATGCATTTCTATAACGCCTGTCCGTGTGATAAGATTAGAAGAATTTTTGATATTTTCCATGCTTGTGTCCAGTGAAAAGTAGAAAAAATAAAGGGAAGATAAACATGTTAAGAAAAAGATTCTAGTAACAGAAGTAAAACATTCAAATATTATGTTTTCATTGTTCTTCCAGACGTTCTCCAAAAAGTAAGATATTCGCCACAAACTTTCCGTAAAATAATCCATTATGTGTTAATACGATGAAGACATTTTCCATTTTGTTACATATTACTGGAATCTTCTAGAATCATGGGTCTATAAATCTTGCCTTCAAATCCTTCTAATCTTTCTAAGCTGCACTGTCTAAAATCCTAAAGAAAAACGATCCCTACCAATTCTGCAATAGACAAAAGCCAGAATTTTTTGAAAAAAAAATAGGAAAAGTGTAAAATTAATTTTAGAGAAAACTGATGCATATGCTGACATTTCTAAATATTTTAACATACATTATCGCCACCCAGCCGGGATAGGTGTTAGTGACGCTGACTTTTTTAATTAATTACACAGCTAATTTCGCTTTTAGTAAGAACTGTTTCGTAAATTGTGTTTTATAGTATTATACCTTGTTTATTTCTCAGATTCAAAATATTGTAGTATAATAAGTTGTTAAAATGAAACTTTATAATATGACAGCAAAAAATAAAAATATTTTATTTCAATGGTTTTTTTTAAGCATAATTTCAATACATTAACATTATTTTAATGAAATGTATCAATGTTACAATATATTAAAAAAAATTCCCAGATCTCCGAATTAAAAATTTTCTATAAAAACTGATCTTAATATTGCCAAAATGTTGATAAGTCACCAAATTTAGAACCATTAAGTAAAAAAATTCGCAGCACCAAAAGTTGTTTAAGAGCAATTCTTCATTAGAAAAAATTAATTTCGAAATGCTTATCTTTCACTTCTTGCTTAGAAACTCAAGTATCCCACTATTTATATTAGAAATAGGAACAAATTATAACACTTGAATCCATTTACCCATTCGAAAGATAATTATATATGTCAGTGAATTGCCAAAAATATTCCTCTAAAATGCTAATTCACACTCAAAATTGCAGTCGTAAAAAGACAGAAATATCAGATGATTAAAATTAAGGACCTTCTCCTGATTTTGGCCGAAATTAAAGACTTTTAAGGACAAAAAATCAATTCCAAAAAAACCTAAGGACTTTTAAGGATTCTTAAGGACCGTACGAACCCTGTGAACAAAATCTGTCACCAATCGTAGGAGCACCCAATTCTATAATACTACAGCCATTTTCAAAGATATGGGACCTTACCATAATAAAATGTATGCATTAGCGGACTAGCTATAGTTGAGCAAATAAAATATATGCAAATAGAAAAGTTGAGAAAGTTAATATTATTACATATGCGAAAACGTACAAAGAAGAATGCAGTACATGAAGCCTTAGTAGATTAGAAAGATCTGAATTTTATATTAATCTGGATCTCAGTAAATTGCTGTTTAAATCTATGGATAAACAACATGATTTCCTTACTTAAATGAGAATTTTTTTGCCTACGACACAAACAGAAATTTTTATTGGATAAAAATTAGAAAAACTTTCTGAAATCGCAAGTTCACATAGCTTAAGTAAAATAAAAAAAAGAACAGTAAAAGTTTACAATTGGGTGCCCCGTGTTTTTTGGCGATTCTGTTTTGATGCCAAGATCGGTGCCAATAAGACACAATTTCAAGATGGCCGCTACACAAAACCAAAACAAGAAGTCAAAGAATTTCACAAACTCCGGTGTCCATGTACTCATCGACCTATTTTCACTTAAAAAAAGCATCAGAGAATTGCACAAACTAATTATTGCACATTTTGACTTTGTCCATGTGCACATCGATTTATTTTCAATTAAATAAATCAAGAAGCTAAAACCATGTTAAAACTCTCATGGTAAACAGAAATGGGGTTTCATCACCAAAACTGAACAAAATTTTTCGCCAAAAAACAAGGGGCACCCAATTCTACACTAGAGCCAAAAGAACTTATCTGAAATAGTCTGTGGCAAATTTTACAGGAAAACAAAATCTGCATATTCCTATGAAGATTTCTAGAAGGATTACATAACAAAACTGCTTCCACACTAGTGAGCCTCAGGCTGAAATATCTCCTTACCTTTTTTTTTTTTTTTCTTAAAATTCAGGTACTGTACATAAGCATGACAAAACATTTCATTATGATACTGCACACATGGAAAGGGAAAGCAGAGGAAAATGAAGCTTAAATTTAATAGTCAACTGCCAGTACACTTTTATATGAGTTAGTAAAGAGAAGCAAAGAAAAAAGTAAAATAACAGTATTATTTTCATCAATTTATTTTGCTTAAAGTACAGATAATAACACTTGATTAAATTTCCACACGATATATCTTTATACTCAAATATATGAAAAAAATCTGGTGATCACAAAATGATCACCTGTGGGATCATTTCTATGTTGAGTTTTAACTTGTTTGGCTCTCTTGAAAGTGGGGGGTGGTAGTTAAAAATAAATGAGTTAAGTTATAACTCATAATTGAATTCAACGGTGTGCAACTATAAGAAACAACAAAACAAACACACACAAAAAAAATTACACTGACGGAAACAGTTTTCATAAGCAGATCAGTGTGATTTTTTTCAACTACAAATGTGAAATACTCATGATAAAGTGGAATAATCGAGAAGAAATACACAGAAAATGTCATATGCATTATCGAAGAAAAATCTACGCAGTAAAAAGATGAAACCAAATATAATTCTTTAATAAATGTCCATGCCAAAAACTTCAGAGGAGTTGCAAGGAGGAATTGTGGAATCAATTAATGCATTACTTTTCTTATCACTCTAGTGCCAAGAATATATTCATATATCCTTAACTGTCTCGTACATACAAGCGAACTGAACTTTTTCCTTTTTTTTACACTAGAGAGTAGGATTCATCTGGCCGAGTACAAAAATGTAAAGACAATAAATTATTTGCAACAGACAGCCTCTTTTCCAAGAAGGAAAAAACCTCAAAAACTTACATTTTCATGTACCCAACGCGAACAAAATGATCATCTGTGGGCCTTAAACACAGACAAAATGGAAAACAAACAGAATGATTGCATTCAATTATGGAAAAAATACTAATATATTAATACCTACCATTTCGAAGAACGCGCACCCCAACCATTGAACGCATTCTGTACCCTAACCACAACAATAATCACAACATTCTCTGTTTACCACTTCACTTTGGCACGATTTTTTTTATGAAAATCTGATTCTATGCGAAGTATAAAAAATGATTTTAAATGGAAGAATAATAATGATGATATTTACTTTACTTGGTTTATTACTTTCTCATTAAAAAAGACGATGGTGTCAAAAACAATATTTGAAAATTTTGTTTTAGATATTATTAGTAAGATTGTATGCGTTTTTTAATGCTTCTTTTTGATTTTATTAAAAACATTTGCCTCTTAAAAAGCAGAAAACTTTTATTAGTAATATGAACAATTATATACTATTCGTCATAAAAGCGTATTGTGCAATTGTTAAGCCACATCTCAAAATTAAATGGTGTAATTTTTAGAGAATGTGAATTTTGGCAACATTTTCAAGAGCAGACGAGTTTACTGATGTCAAATGTGCTTTATTTTTAGAGTGCAGCTGTCGTTTCTCTCCTTACATGCCCCTTAAGTTTCATTCAGGTTATATTTATTCTTGCTCTGAATTGGTTCATGCAAGGAAAAAAAGACACCCCACACGATGCCAGAAAAACGTCACAGTGGTTCTATTTCCAGAACATTACTGTTACCTCAGGAAAATCATGGGACTTTTCGATTGAGGCACATATTAGCAGAAGACGGTTGCAAAGAAAGTCAGGTTTCATTGGCAAAGACGTTATAAGAGCGTAATTTTAATGCTCAATTAGCAGTTTACTGGTTGCTTCAGGCTGCCAAGAAAGGACAAGAAGAAGCCTGTGAACTTTTGAAAAAGTGTGCTAGTGCCGGAATAGGAGTAAATGCTGCAAACAGTCTAGAAGTCGAAAAGTGCCTTAAATTCAGTTACGAAGACAAAGTATCGAGAAGAGTTGCGTTTGCCGTGTTTCACGCAATTATGAGTGATACAGAAGAGCTTATTCCCGAGGATGTTTTTCGTGAAAAGGTTGAACATGTTATTCAAGCAGAAAATTGTGAAAAATCAACAAAAACATGTAAAGATGATCCTGTTAGTTGTGCTGAACCAATTATGAAAACAACTGATGATACTTCTCTCCGAAACCAAGCTCATGTTTCATTCAGTGAAGTTGTTAATTCTGTTCAGTCCTGTTTAGAAGGTAATGTACCGCTTGTGTCTTTGAAACAAGTTGCTCAATACAGTGAGCTGAAAAAATGGCTCCCCACAAAGTACATATACCTACTGTGGGACATCCTTTTTAAGTCTCTAGGAGATCTGCTTCAGAATCTTTCAAGCTTAGTTTTGTTAGTTTCAGTTTTTTTCCTAGGTGTTTTGTTTGAAATTTATTCTGCTTTCATCTCTGCAAATGAAATAAGGGCTGTAAATAATTCTAAGATAATTTTTGCAACACTTTTATGTTTGTTGGCAATGCTGTCAAGCACATGTTTTGTTATTTCTGTCAGTTTTGGCAGTGATAATATGAAGAAGTGGCTGCATTTGATAAAATTTTTTGAACCTAATATTAAATCTGATGAAATTGAAAAAAAATATTTAATGAAAACTTCTTTTTCTTTGCTAACATTTCTTGTCATATCTTTAATATATGTAATAATATTACCATTGAATCATATCCCCAAACTATTTAATGACTTGGGAATCTTAAGTATTATACTTATGTTGCTTGTAGATAGAACAGTTACTGATCAGCGTTATTTTGTGAACATATCTTTGTTTCTAAATGCCTTAGCATGTCTTTGTAAGGTAAATATTTTGCAGAATATGTCTATTAGTTCTCTCTCTTTCTTGAATTTTGATGTTACGTATGAATTAGGAAAAAATTTTCAGTTGCATATCAGTTTTATATCTTGTTTAGCTTTACCATTTGTTTTGCCATATTTGTATACAAAAATGGCTCTTGGCAGTGAGCGTAAAGGTTGGCATCTTGTACTGCTTCCGCATCTTATGTCTGTTACATGGATGAATTTGGCATGCGTCCATTTGGCTGACTCTTCCAATGACCTAATTCTTAGTTTATTTACTTGGCTTATTGTCCTAGTTGTGTCTTATTATCTTGGTACCTTTTTGACATTTGTTTTGTATTCATTTATCAAAGCTGTGTGGGTCTCGAATTTAATTAGCTTGGAATTTATTCCCTTAATTTTAACTTTTGCAATCCTGTATGCAATTAGTTTACTAATAGTAAAAAAATTAAAAATTTCAAATGATAATAAATTGTGGTCTTTAGTTATCTGTTTAATTATTTTGTTGTTATCGTATCGTGCAGCTAAGCCCCAAGCATTAAATCTTGAGAGCGATTCAAGCTCAGTTTTGTCTTGGGATAAATATCAAACATATTGTCACCACCATGCTTGGTATCGTACTAATCCTGCAGAAGTTCAGATATCTTGTTTACCTTTGAAAGGCAGAAAAGTATCTGTTGAAGGAACAATTACAGGAATTGATGTAATAGAGGTACAAAATTCTGTACAAGTAATTGCAAACATCTTGCCAAATCCCCTTCATAAATGGTTTGTGTGTCTTCTCGGCAAGAAATATATTCATTGTGATGCTGAAGTGATGACACAGGTTGAAAAAGAACAGTGCAAATTGCATGAAACATTTAATTTTAGTGACTGCCACTTACATAATTGGAATGAATACAAATATCAAATAATACTAGAAGTATCAACTCGTACTTCTCCAGAAATCATATTATATGGTGATCATGTATGTTCATCTTTCATTCGCGGCCTTAAAGAAGGAGACTCTCTACAAGCAATTGGTACATTAGAGTCAAATATTGGTGGTACCTTACCAAAGTTTCATTTAAAAGAAGCATACTGCGGCAGTTGTTACTCAGATGCTGAGTGCAAAACATCTTTTGTTGTGCCGGTGCCAAATTATGATCTCTCGCTGAAAAATGTAGTGGGATTTTATTTATCTCCATTCATTCAGTTTGAACCAAAGTTAAATTCCTGAGAAATATTATTTATATTCATCACATTTTTTTATACTAGATCAATCCTTTCATCTGTTTCATTTTAACAAACTCAGTGTTTAGATTTCTTGATATATTTTAATGTTTTTATACTTTTTTTTATATATAATGCTTTACTCTCAAATGTCATTGTCATTTTATGCTTTTTAGAGGTTTAGCAAGTTTTGTTCATAATGTCTTAAGTCTATAAGTTATTATAAGTGTTAGTGCAATCAGGTTATATAATGAAATATTATTAGTGTGTACAACTAGAATATAAGAGCTCTAATTAAGTTTATGTATTTTGACTCTGCAATGGAGTGTACCTGAAATGGTTTTGATGGGATCAAACTAAAATTATTGCTTCAAACTTGTTTTTAAGAGAGAAATTAATTTTGACTGCTTTTTCTGTTTTATCAGTTTCTGCCTATGTATATTCAGTTTTAACTAGTTTCATTGTAATTTTGGCTTTGATTATTGATTTTTGAGTTTTTTACTGTTTATAATTAAATAAGCCTAAATTAATTAATAAAGGTATCTTGAACTTTTAATGGGAGTTTTCAGAAAAATGTATAAATTTTTAGTGCATAAAGGTTTCAGCATCTATTTGTGTATAAAAGTGTTTTTATGTAGGAATATTTAGAAAAAAATATATTTGAAAATCACTATCGTACATATGAATGTATTTATCTGTAAATCAAAGAAAATTATCCAAAAAGAGTATTTCTTATGCAAATTTGAATTTTTTTAAATCTTGTATACAAAGTTTAAAAGTTGTAATATCTATAAATTGAACTAAATCAGATAAAAAAAATTAGTCTTAAGTAAGTAGCTAATTTTATACCTTTCAATATAAAAAATTAGTTTTTTAGGTTGTCAATGCTGCGACTTATAAAAAATTTGTAGCTTTTTGTCTTTTAACTATAAATATAGATTGTTTGCTAACTATATTACAAATTTTGACATGTATGCTTTATTTTATAGTTACTAACCACTGTTTCATTATAAAATATATAAATATTTTTTCATTATGGTGAATATTTAAAGAATTTTTGAAAAAATTTCTTATAAAACTGATTTTTTTAACCAGGTAATTGATATTTATTTTAAAACGTAACTTTTGAATATTTAATATATATTCATCTGATTTAATAATCATTAGATAACAATTAATAGATGCCCTCTCTTAAATGACAAAGAATGCAATAATTAACCTTGTAACTTATTCTCTCATACATCAGAAATTAAGTGCCTTTCAGATATTTAATTATATTACATCTGTATAGAAAGAAGTAGCATTATTTAGATATTATAATGTGTGTTCACTTTGAATTCTACTTTTATACCAGGTGTCTTAAGTTAACCTTATCGTACTCCAGAAAGAGGATTTATTTTTCACTATTTCTTAGTTCTTATCTTATAATTTGTGTATCAGAAGCACATCCTTTTCTATTAAAATCAGTTTTTGTTTTATAAGCTTAAATTGAAAAAGTGGTTGTTAGCTTATCCTGAAAGGTGTACCTATGTTAAATGTTAATAGATTGAACTTTTATAAAGGCCATATTTAAGTTTCTGAATTTTAAATTATTTTGAATTTATTTTGTAAAATTTGTACAATGTTACCTAAGTATTAAAATGCTCTTAATTTTATTAAAAGCATAATTCACAATGATGGCTTTAAAAACTGGAAAAAGTCATTTGATTTTTTATGCAGCTTTTATGATTTTTGGGTAACAAATCTGTTACTACAGTTTAGAAGTTCTTTTGGTCATCATACTTTTTTGGAGGGGGGGGGAAAGAAGAGGTAGAGAAAATTTCTTAATTATGGATAAAAGGAGCTTTAGAATTTTCTTTCAAAATTTCTCTAAACTGTGTGCCTTGTCATATTTGTTATACACATTTTGAGTGTAATTCATATATGAAAAATAAATTTGTTATTGATTTATTTATTATTTTGAGTATTATTTATGAATGATTTAATAAAAATACTTTTATATTCATGTGAAAATTTAAGTATTATCTATAAATGTGCATGTAAATATTTTTTCATAAAGTGTACTAAAATATTTATTCATGGAGCTTCAACAGTGGTGTATCCAGAGAAAAGTTTAAGCATCATTGATTTCTTTTGCTAACAACATTCGAATGGATACTTTGAATGCAAGAAGCAAGTTTAAATTTTAAAGTTTGTATATTTAATGTTGTGTGTAGGAGGTGGAGTGGTATTATTCTGCTGATTTCATTTGTGTTTTCACATTATAGTATGTAGGAGAAAATTATGTTCATACAGGAAAAAGTAGTAAAGATGAAACCACAGATGTGCCTACATATTTTTTCACCTGAGGCAAAGAGGTAAATGCGCACCTCAATATGCAATGCCTGGCCATTTGAGGAAAAAATGAAGAAATTTTATACTGAATACAAGTTACCTACATCTGAAGTCTTTTACATTCAGTAAATGTAACTACTTGAAATCATATAATAGCATAAATATTATAACAGTATGTAATCATAGTTCAATATATTAAAAATGACATATATAATAATTACCTTTTTCAGTTATGAGCCTTAAAAATCCTCTCTTTGATAAATGAAAACTATTAAAATAATGTATGTAGTAATTTAGATACTACAAAAAATATCTATATTGTAATATATATATATATAAGCTTAAAATAGGCCAAAAATTAAAAACAAAATTTTTTAACCCATCCCTGCAGTATAGCTGCAGAACTGAAGTAAAATAAATTTATAAGCTTAAGTATCTAAAGTTAAAATTAAAATTTAATTTTAACTCTAGATACTTTAAGTTTATATATATAAAGTATCTAGCTATCCTAATTTTTTAAGCCTTTTAATATAATTTTTGAAATTAGATATTTCTGTTAGCTTCTGCAGCATTTGTATTTGGATATTTAAGTGTCACGTCACGTCACGTCACTTTTACTGGTAAAGTGGCTTTTAGTAGAAATCTACTTTTACCACTGCTTTTGGAATATTTCAGCCCTTAGGCGTTGGAATATAGAAAATAGAGGCGATTACCGCCACGCCGACCACGGCGAAGCTAAAACAAATACTCATAGTATGTGAGAATGGTTGGGAGGGGCTAGGAAAGCTGTTCGAGCTGTGATTGGTTGAGAGTAGACTCAGTTGGAACTGCTATGATAAGCGTCGTATTGGCATAAGAAAATTGGTTGAAATATGGCATAATCGTGCAGGAAGGAATCTTTTGCTGTAAATAAAAGGCAGTATTCATATTTTAAGTCCGAAAAAGTTGAAATTAAATTTCTAAGGCTCGTTAGAAAATATTCGAAACAAGTGAAATTGCATAATATGATTGGTTGTAGAGTCATGTGACAAGGTCACCACTGGATATTGACCCTGCAGTATGCTGCTTCATTTGAAGAGTTAAACTTTTCGAAGAAGAAAAGTAAAGTTTGAGTAAATAGAGCACTTTTGTTAGATAAATTTTTACACAAACACAGTTCTTGATTACATGTTACACATTCTTGAAGCACATTTAAAGAACACAGAGTATTAGCAAAGTACAGAGTTAGAAGAGATGAAAAGCACAGGTAGAAGTTGATATTAGTAACTTAATAGTTATTAAGTTATAGTGTTCACTATTAAGAGAGTTCTCTTAATGATTGTTTGTGGGCACTAAATCACAATCTTGACACATATTTATCACTCGGTTTAAGTATAAATAGGTTGTTGGATAAATAAATATAGTATTAAATATATTACTATATTAAATAAATTACTATGTACACTATATACATGACTTTGCAAGGGATCTGGAACCGATCAAGTCCATTTGGAGAGAGCAAAGTTCATTTAAATAAATTATAAATAGATTTATAATTTATAATTTGTGAAATATATTATACTTTTGTTATGTACAATATATATACAGTATATACAGTTTTACCACTTGGTATTATGGAAGATGGATCTTGGTCGTTTAGAAGCAATTTCTAAAGTTGGATCGTAGTTGATAAGGTCTTGTATGTGTGAGAATTCAGAGTGTTCTATTCTGGCGTAGAAGTTATGACAAGTGGAGAGAATTTCGTCAGCTATGGGTTTTATTTTTAAGTCATGATGAAGTTGTAGATTTCTAACGAACCATGGTGAATCGTATTTAAGTGCTAAGCTTCTGCCTTTAAATTGCCTAACCCGTATGGCATTTGGCTTTTAATTTTCCACCAATCAAAAACCAAAAATTGGAAGATAATTCTTTTAATTTTTCATATCTGCATTTTTATTATGAAATTAAATCACCTAACACTTCTTTAATTTGTACTATGAAAAAATATTTTTCTGAAAATTTACTTTTTATCAGTTGATTCTTGATAATAGGAATAGCAAACCAGCCTTTTCTGTTTAAATTCTATTGGTATATTAGTCTTTAAAACTAAATTTTTTTTATATTTTCAGAGATGTTTTCTCTAATCTGGTGTAAAGAAACATGTAATCGTTCTATTAAGCATTTAGCTGTATATGCAGTTACAGTTTTACTGTAAAGCTTTATTTATTTTTTCTTATTTCAATTTTATGTACTTTAATCTGAAATTGATTTGCTTCAAAATGCTGCTATTTTCACCCTCTTCAATGATTTTTTTTTTTTTTTAATGCCCAGATATTTGCAGGTATAATTCTTTGATAGCATTTTTACGTGATGCCCAGTGCGTATCCATATGACCTACTAATGTTATTTTTAAACCAAACATGAGGGCATCCCTTCGACTCATTTGATATAAAATAAAATTGTACAGCTTTAAAAAATATTAATATGCTTAAATTTTTAAAAGCAGCATTTTGCATATAAAATTTAAACTAGGGCTGAACAAAGACTAATTTCTTTGTCAGATTCAGATGTTTAAGCCATATCATATCCTCGGCCTTTAATGTTTTGAATGTTGAAGCCATCTTTTTCTGACTTATGAGCAACCTATTTTACTAAAGCACTACTACTTCTGTCTACTTTTTCCAATAAAATAGACACAAATATCTTTGATAGTTAATGGATTCGTTTTTTTGCACTAGCTCAGGGGACTTCAGAGTGTTCGATTTCGTTAATTAGATGTTTACGAGCTGAAACTTATTCGCAGCATTAAAAAAATCTGCCGCGTTTTGTGTAATCGATTTAAATATTTTAATTTCAAATTTTTAAATCAATAGCGTTATTACTGTCATTTTTATCTCTTCCGCAGTGTCTATCTAGCGCAGTGTATAAAAACACTGCGCTAGCTGGATTCTAGGACAAATAATAAGTAACAGTTAGTTCCATTGGTAATGTCGCTTGCTATTCGATTTACTGCTCATTATTATATAAGTATTTACCTACACATATGTCTTTATATATGTTAGTATATTATCATGTCACCCTGAACATTCTTGTTAGATACCAGTGTTTACCTACATAATCAATCTTGCCTGTAATATGTAATTAATTTTATTTGTTAGTTGATATCCTATAGTATAGTATAGTAATTACCTCTCAGCTCCCCCTTCAATTACCTTTCATCGAAGGAATTACACTCACTAACCTCTTCTCTTACAGCTTTTCATGTCCCCACTCACACATTTCCAGATGCTTGGCATTTTCACAATAGCGACCCGTTTCACACGTAATTAATGCTTAGTCCAAAATTCTTTCGTCTTTTACTAACTTACATATTTGACATCTGGCTTAAATTACTCTATTGAAACTTTGTCTTTCAAAATTTAAAATTACACAATCTGTTCGATTAGGGGTAGGCCCTTCGGCCCAGGTACCCTGGTGCTAGCACCTCTATCGTGAAACGTGAATCTAGCGGTGACCTCGTAGATTAGTCCAACGCCTTGCTGCACTGCTTCGGGCACTCGGAAAAGAATTCAGAGGATGAAGAATTATTTGATGCACTTAGAAATGTTGATGATCTTCAACAATAGTTGAAAGAGGGCAAACCCATTAAGGCCGCTTTACGAAGCCCTGAGAAAATTTCCTACGCTATAGTGGATTCCGAAGATCTGGACCGTACCCAGTCTTGCGATCCCAAGCATGCTAAGCAGTACAAGAAAGATGACAAGTTAAGTAACTTTAAGAAAGACTCGGTATCGAACTCAAAACCGCATGATGATAGTGAATGGATTAAGCCACAGAAAGCAACCAAATTGACTATTGCGCGGACTCCTGAGCCAAGTACACTCATGTCCATAAATTAAGGATAATTCGGAGTCACGCGGAAATCGAACTCTAAAATAAATATATCACCTGTAAAATCACTACACACATCTTCAAGAATCATATGCAAATTTCAGGAAGTAACCAGATGACACCGATGGTACGTCATAATGACGAGAGTGATATATAAGGAATACAGGCAAAGAAGTAAAATTGTTCGCAAGCGCTTTATAAGCATTTCAGTGCAATAACCGAATAGTTATGACACAAAGGACGCATTTGGATGATTTTTTACGTGGTAGAATTACCGGCCGTCTGGAATGTGGGCGTACCCAACTGGAAGTATCAGACGAACTTGGAATTGCCCAGAGTGTCATCTCCAGGCTTTGGCAACAATTCCAAGATGATGGTAATGTGAGTAGACGTTACAGCCCAGGTCGCCCCAGAGTTACAACACCGAATGAGGACCGGTATTTGGCAGTTACTGCCAAAAGAAACAGGCGGAGCACAACCTCAGACCTGTCTCGTCAGCTCTGTTCAGCCACTAGTACGACAATATCAAGGCAGACCGTGTACAGACGCTTAGGGCAGATTGGTCTATATGCTCGTAGACCTGTCAGATGCGATCCACTTCCTACAACTAACTGTCGCCTGCGGTTAGCCTGGAGTAGAGAGCATGCATTGTGGACACTGCACCAGTGGGCTTGTGTGATGTTTTCCGACGAGTCCCAGGTTTAGCTTGCAGTCTGATTCTCGCCGGACTTTCATATGGAGAGCTCCGGGTACCCGTTGCCACCAAGAAAACATCATTGAATGACACCGTTACGGTGGTGCAGGAGTGCTCGTTTGGGGTGGAATTATTCTGGGTTACAGAACTGACCTGCATGTTCAAATTGGAACCATGACAAGCCAGATCTATCGGGACGTCATTCTGGAACAACATGTACGTTTGTTTCGGGGCGCCATGGGCGCACAATTTGTGTTTATGGATGACAACGCCCGTCCTCACCGTGCAAACATCGTAAGCGAATGCCTTCAATCGGAGGATATCACCCGTATGGACTGGCCAGCATTCTCACCCGACTTGAATCCAGTAGAGCACGTGTGGGACATGCTTGGCCGACGAGTTGCAGCCCGTCAACCTCCTCCTACATGTCATTCGGAACTTTGGAGAGCATTGCATTTTGAGTGGTGTAATATCCCTCAAGATCAGATCGATAATTTGATACTCAGCATGCCTAGGCGTTGTACGGACTGTATTGCATCGTCTGGGAGACATACAATGTATTAACAATCATACCAACCATGTAATATTGTTTTTTTGTAAATAGGTTTTTTTTTTGTAATTTGCTCCAGGGAGAAAAAATCGCTAATTTTTTTAATAATATCAAACATATAGCATCTTTTTCTGCTCTTTACCTTTCGTTTAATAAATAAGCTTTACAAATAAGTCAAATTTGTTTTGCTTCTAACTCTTCCTTTGCCTGATTTTGCATTATCCTTAATTTATGGACATGAGTGTAATTCACCTTACAAGTCGACTCCTACTTCAGAGACTATCGTGGATATTTCCACGAATAATAACTTCGATGTGCTGACTTCAGTTCCCCCTGAAGGAACCTATGGACTATAATAATGAAGTAACTACGAAAGGTGTCTCGCAAGTTTTAAAGAAGGAAAGAGTCCCTCGATCATTTGTCTCCGACCGGAGTTTTCATGGAGCGAAATAAAAGGTCTTTTCTCCAAACATGGAGTTAAGAATTTTACGGGAATACTGACTCGACAGAAGATAACCATTCTGTTTGATTCTGCTGAACATCGTGATCTAGCGCTGGCTGTCCTCATGAAAACTGATATTCAGTTCAGCGCATTTAGAGCAAAGAAGGATACTCCTTTAAAGGTTGTAACTCGAGGTCTTACCGACGACTCTTCCGTTGAGGATATTAAGAATAAACTTTGCAGTAAAGGTTTCTAGTGATTAAAGTATCCCAATTCACTCGGAAAATAGATGGCACAAAAGTAAAATTTCCCGTTTTCTATGTCTCTCTTCAGAGAACCGATGCTGCAAGAAACATCTATAGAAAGCTACTTGACCTGAAAGTCACGTTTCGTAAATTTAAAAGTAACAGAAACCACAATGATGTGTTTCCGATGCCAACGTTATGGACATGGGCAGTTATTCTGCAACAGTTTACCAAGATGTTTGAAGAGTGGACAAGATCACCTTACCTACACTTGTAAACTTCAGAAAGAGGATAAGCCTACCTGCGTCAGTTGTAAATTGGGCCATGTAGCGTCGGCCAAGATTGTGAATTCAGACCGAAAATTCGCAAAACGGAAAATTCAAAGAAGCAGCTCCAGTCCACTAAACGACAAATTTCTGAAGCTACTACTAGCAGTCCTCCGTCGAATGGGAAGCAAGCATTTAAAGACAAAATTCCACTTGCGAAGTCTTATTCTGATCCTGTGAAACAAGACAAAAAGGATTTCCAAATGGATGATAATCTTAAGAAATTGAGCAGCTGTCTGCTCAATCTCTTAGCTCTTCAATTTCTTAATTAAAAAGCTGCAGTCTCCCCAGGAAAAGGTCTTACTTGACCTGGAGGACCATCGAAGAGTTGATCAAAATGGACACATAATTTTGTTCATTGCATGTAAAATGACTAAATTTTTCTCTTTAGATCCGCAGGGCACCAACAGGTGGCCCCAACTTATGGACTTGGCTCGCTTGTTACGCTTGAAGTCTATCTGTTAAGAACTTCTGACTTTTCGCGCCTGTGATGTGTTTTGACATTACTACGTTATGCGGCAATGTGACCTTATCTGACTGAGACAGAAACGTTGCGCTTCGCGTGATATCGCAGCAATATCTGTCAAACTTAACTCTTTCTTGATTTCTCGCACGGATCTCGAGCAGCATGCATCGTTAGACCAATGCAGAGCTTGCCGGCAAGCATTTTGTGTATGGGGCTGCACAAGGAAAGGAATTAGATACTCAAAGGATGTGCAAGGAACGGTTCCTGGATAGGAATTAGCCGGATCGTAGAACATTCGAGCGTCTTCATCAGGAGCTAAGCACGAGTTGATCCTTTTATGCATCCAGGCGCGATACTGGCATTGGAAGGTGTCGCAGAATTCCTCCAGTGGAAGAAAGAATATTAAACACAGTAGGAGATAATCCTTCGTCAAGCTCTAGACCTGTAGGACATGCATTGAGTGTGAGAATGCAACTGTTTTGAGGACTTTACATGAAGACTGAATTCATCCGTATGATTTTCAGGGAGTGCAAGCAATGACCCCTGACGTTTTTCTTCCACGTCTCAGTTTTGACCGTTGGTGCCTACAACAGACTGCAGGCAATTAAACTTTCCCTCAGATGTTATATTCGCTGATGAGGCTATCTTTACGCGGTCGCGTATGTTTAACATCCGTTAATTCTCACCTGTGGGCTTATGATAACCCACATGGCACAATAATAACGCTTACCAACAAAGGTTTTCCGTTAATTCTCACCTGTGGGCTTATGATAACCCACATGGCACAATAATAACGCTTACCAAGAAGGGTTTTCCGTTAATGTTTGGGCAGGTATTGTGTACAATAACTTAGTAGGACCGTACATTTTACATAGTTTTTAACTGGCCACATGTACAGCATCTTCCTACAGGAGGTCTTACCTGAACTTTTGATAGATGTTTTTCCAGCAGTTCGCAGACGAATGTGGTTCCAACACGATGGAGCCCTAGCTCACTTCAACCGGAACATCAGAAGTCACCTGGACGCTGTCTACGGCCAGCACCATTGGATAGCGCGGACAAACCAGTTCCCTAGCCACCGCGTTCTCTTGCTTTAACATGCTTGGATTTCTTCTTCTGGGGTCATATTAAAAGCCTCGTGTACTAGAGTCCCGTCACATCTGCAGACGATCTTGTTGCCCGCTTGTCTGTTGTTGTCGGACGACATGTTCTCGACATGCCTGACGTCTTTTCTAATGTACGCCGATCCATGTGTTACGGCTGTGAATCTTGTATCGCTGTTTGTAGCCGCTCTTTCGAGCACCTATCGTAAACTGTTAATAATTTTTTTGTCTTTACTGTTTCCTATGATTCATATTGTTTACGTGCTAACGCTTTAATGCGGCATTACCGCACACACATTTCTATACGAAATCTGCTTATTCAAGTCCCCTCTACCTGCTTTTATATTTTTTGGCATATAGTTTTGAAACACTTTGTATTTTTATACTGGTTACCGTAGAATCAACGGAAACTAAACTTTTTAAAAGATATTTTTCGGTATCAGTATCAGTTATATTAGTATTAACCACAACTTTTTGTGTTAAATCTCCCACGAAAAATTCAAAATTGTTTCATTTAATCCGTTCAATAATGTGTGTGACTTTTCCAAAAATAACTGTAAATAAAACCAACTGTACACTTCCGATGCAAATTAAGTATGAATTTAACAATACAAAACCTCAAACCATGCTTCTCGTCAAACGGCAGATTTTACGCAAAAAGTGAAGCAAGAGACTGATTGACAATACGGTACATTTTATTTTCAAAAATCTTTAATGTCTCCCGATCAGCCCTTTACTCGATAGGTCAGTTGCAACAAACTGTAGGCAGTTGCGTCTCGATCCATACTCAGTGGGCTTTATAGTTCAAACTTAAGGGAGATAATAGAGAATATTAATGTCGGTAGGGTAATGTTTCGTAGACAAGTTTAGTTTACGCAGATCATTACAAGTGTAAATTAAATTCAGTACGTTAGGATTCAAGCAACATGTTTTAATAATAGAAAACAGTATACATAATGCTGCGAAATTTAGGATTTAAAAAAAATTAGTATAAAATTATCAAAAGTTTTTCCGCTTGGTTCAGCTGCATTATTAATAGCACAAAAACTGTTTTATAGTTCTTGACGTTTTCTAAAGTTGAAAGCTAACAATCATAATTTCTTTTTTAAAAGCGAATTTCTAAATTTTCGTAGCTAATTTAGCGTCCCTTCTTAGTTGCTCATCGGAGGCAAGTGCATACAGGAGTCTCCTTGCAAATGTTGTGTGAAGTGTGTCTAAAGTAATTTTTTTTCCTGCATAATCATTTTATAAGCCTTACATTTTTATCTTAACTTACGTACTATGAAAAGAGATAATTACATATATATAAAAGCTAATCTAGTTTACTATTTGCAAACATTTTTACAAGGGTAAATTAATTTTAAATAATTTTTATCATGCTATAAATAAATCTGATCTGTTTGTTGTTTAAACCTATAAAATTATAAAGTCTTTTTTTTTTCTTCTGATATTGTGTACAGGCTGACCTTATCCACTGAGCTTTGACCCAAGAGCACCATTGATACGAAGGTACTGAAAATCATGCATGCGTAATTTCTTTAATAACTCAAAAATTCGTTGTTCTTTTTAATTTAATATGTAAAAAAACACATCTTAATATAAGATCTTTCAGCTTGGAACTGATGGACTGTGGCCTTCATTATTCACATACCATTACACGGAACCCATTTTCAGAGTGTTGTCTTTCATATATATATATATATATATATATTGTTGCGAAAAATTCGGCGGTTGCGCCTGTATGTAAGCTTTCCGGCATAGCACTAGGGTTGCCATAAAATAGTGTACGGTAGGGTTGCCAGATTGGCGACTTTATCGCCCATTTGGCGACCAAATTGGCGATATCCCATGGTCCAATCGGGAAGCTTCTAGAATAACTTCCTGTCGAGATATTTCTCGAAACGTGT
>KK114834.1:561727-587890 GCA_000611955.2 Stegodyphus mimosarum | reverse complement strand
ATGGCATCTTCCAGCAGGACAATGCGAGGTGCCATACAGCTGCCAGTGTACGTGCGTGGTTCGAAGAGCACCAGGATGAGTTTACCGTCCTCCCCTGGCCAGCAAACTCACCTGACTTAAACCCAATCGAGCATCTGTGGGACCATCTCGATCGAGTTGTTCGCGCCATGGATCCTCAACCGCGTAATCTAGCGCAGCTGGCCACGGCATTAGAGTCGGCATGGCTCAACGTCCCAGAGAACACCTTCAGGGACCTATGTGACTCTCTTCCTGCACGTCTCGCAGCAGTCCGCTCTGCGAAAGGTGGTTATTCTGGCTTTTGACAGATGGTCACATTAATGTGACTGGACTGTGTATAAGCGATAATAACGAAAATGTGGTTTACGCACTTTGTTAAAATTACTTGAAAGTATGAACCATGGCTTTTTTTCTGCTCGTGGACAACGAAGAAAAAGGAAAGGAAAATAGGTTGCTATAAATTAAGAAGTTCGCCAGCATAAATTTTTAAATTTCTCCATAAATTTCTCACTAAAAATTACAAAATTTAATATCTAGGCATAACTTGAGTCGTAGAATCGAAATATGAAAAAAAAGTTGCTATGTTATTTAAGAAAAAGTCCGATTTTGTGTCAAAATACCTATGTTAGAACAAAGCTATATATAAATCTAATACATATCCTAAGTCGCGCTTTCGAGACATGGAAAACGCAATTTGAATTTCGACAATCGGCACAGTAGAGCGGGAGATCAAGAACGGTCCCCTCCTTTTTTTTCGCAGTGTACTTGATTTTTGATGCATTCAACTGATAATTTTTATGAAGCTTGCTTCCTGTAATTAAAGAAAGGTATTTCTAATGCCATATAACTGGTATAGAAACTTTAAAATTTTATAATGTTTCACAGTTTTAGTCGACAGGAGCTTTGTCCTTGAAGGACAATTGTTTTGTTTTTGTGATTTTCCGTCGAATCACTCTGAATGACCGTTTCACTTTTCAGATTGTTGCCACCAATTATTATCGCCCTTTATTGCATTTGAAAAAATTAAATAATGATGAATCTGCATAAATGTATGTATGCTTCTCGCAATGTGATCAAGCAACGGTACCTAGAGCCATCAAATTTTGAATGACGTAATCCTACTGCGAATATGGGCATCTCGAAGCCAAAATTTGGAATTTGGTTTATTATCGATTCCATATTTTGTAAAACTTTAACGTATCTTTGATTAATAAACTCAAGGATTTCAAAGCGAGCAATGGCAAGGTTGTACAGAAAAAACACTTTTATCTCCAGCACGTGAGACTGTGTATCGGAAATTCTAAAGATATGCTCAATTTAAAATTAGTTTGCGATATTGCTCTTGAACTGAATTTTATGTTTTAAGTGTGAAGAACATGATATTTAATAAATAAAGGTAGCACACAATATGTTAAAAAACGCCCCTTTGGACGTAATTTAAAATCTGAAACCTTTCAGCCCCCCTTTTTTTAATTAAAAAAATAATGATAAACTGTTTTTTGAGACGTTAGACCAGTGGTCTCAAACTCAGATTGTATGCGGGCCGAATGGACCGTGTAAAAGCAGCTGACGGACCAAATTTATTTATTATTTTATTTTTTTAACTTTATTTTATATTTTGGAAACTTCGTTATCAAAAAATGAAAAAATTAATTAAATGTTAAAATTTCGCTTGATATTTGTAAAAGGAATAACAACAATAATGCAATGGAAAAATTCAAGCTTTTATTATTTTGCATCTGAAATCCAAAGTTTCTTCCCTACAAAGATATTTCTGTCGGTTATAGTTTTATAATTTAAGCATATTCACTGCTAATTATTAGTACAGATCGACATTTATTTCGAATAATTAGAATATTTTAAATTAATCATTAAAAAAGTCGCTTTAATTTACATTAAAAATAAACACATTATGAAAACAAGAAATAATGACAACCTAATCTCTTTCTCTTATTTATTACAATTTTCATCAACTCTTATATTAAAATATATGTGTATGTATGATTATAAATTTTGTACTTAAATGCAAAATGTGTTTGTATAATGTCCGTTTGCAAGTTACTTGAAATCACGGAAATCAATTACTTCATCATAGACTGTGAATGCTCTTCAGTCAATCGGTTTCTTTTCTAATTAATTTTCAACTTGGGGGGTGGCGACTATTCACTTATAAATATATTCCACAACAAAGCGATTATTCTCAATGGAAACATTAATAACTGAGAGAACTTACTTTTTGACAAGTACGAATAAAAGTAAATCATATCTGTATCTTCTAATCTTTAAGATATATAATAAATTGTAAATTAAATTAGATCAGTTTTCATATTTTCTGGTGCGTTATTCACGTCATTTTTAATGGTAATGAAAGTAATGTAGACTAGAAGTCAAAATCTTTGCAATACCGCATTTTTGTTACTGTGAAAGACCGAAATTGGAGAATGTCGACTTTCACCGGAGAATGTCAACATTCACCAAATACGTCGGTGAAAGATCGAATATAACATTGCATTCTTGTACATTCGAACCCTCACCGGTGTATGTCGACAATCACAGATATGCTCTGGTGTAGGTCGAAAAGAGAAGAGTAGACAAAGAGGCGACTGGCTGTTTCCTATAAATGCAGTTGTAAAAAGAAAGGTTCTGTTGTGCAATTCAAAGTGTCTTAATGGTTTAAGTTGTTGCAATAAATAAGATTTGAATCACATAATTTAGTAAGTTTTTTATTACTATTATTCTATTTTCTCATTTAGAACGTAATAATTAAGTTTTTAACTTCTATTATTTTCCTTTCTCATTTTGAATGTACTGTGTGTTTTAAGTTCTTATGTTATTAAAATCTTATTTTATATCTTAAGTGAGTTTTTTCGCGACTGAATTACGGAGAAGAAAATATAATATTATTATATGTTGAACATTCACCATTAGTACATGGTGAATGTCGACATTTACCGGTGTAAGTCAGAAATAAGAGTATTTGGAAAATATTTCGGACATACACCAAGCGACTATGTGAATGTTGACATTCACCGGTGAAAGTCGACATTCTCCAGAATTCGGTGTTTCACCATAACATTTACAACAAATATATTATTGAAGTGCATTCTCGGGCCGCGTAAAAGCGCTTCTGAGACTGCCAGTTTGAGACTGCTGTGCATTAGATTACAATGTAAAATTTGCTTATTGCTTTAAAAAAATTAAATTAAAAATCTGGTGTTAATGTAAAAGGACATTAAAATTAAGCGAGAATATTGCGAGGACTTTTATGTGCATCTTAAAAAAAAGTTACTTGTTGGTTGCTAGTACTCATCGGTACATCACAAAAATACCACAAAGTTCTTGCGAATTTTTGGTAACCCTAGAAGCTATTCCGGAGCCTTCTAGAAAGATGAGAGGTTTTTATTTATTAGCCCAAAGAGGCAATTTTCCCAGAAGGGCTATTAATTTCGTTTCGGCATTTTGCGTCGGTTCACTTTTCAAATGGTTGCCACCAAATATTAGAACCCTGCATTATATTTAAAGAAATTAAATAATGAAGAATCTGCGTGAAAGTATGTATGTTTCTTTCACTGTGGAAAAACAACGCTACTTAAAGACATCAGATTTTGCATATTAGCGCGTAGTCCTCCATTCGAATATGGGCATCAGTAAACCCAAATTTGGAATATGTTTTATTATCTATTTCATATTCTGTTAAACATTAAAGAATTTTCGATTAACAAACTCAACGACTTCAAAGCGAGTAATGGCAACACTGCGTGAGGGGGCGATTATCTCCAGCAGGCGAGACTGTGTATCGGAAATTCTAAAGATATGCTCTTTTAAATACACTGGTTATCATAAATTAAGGAAAAATCACAAAAATAGCGATAACTCTCTCAAAAATAAGCCAAACCGTGTAAAATTTGAATATGTTGCCAAGTAAGAGTAGCTGAGTAAAACTGCATTATGCAAATTAGTGGCGCTGTACTCGGAATACGTCATCTGCGACGAGCCTAAAAGTCCATGTTTGAGAGTAAGCCCATCTTATGGACAAAAAATTAGCGCACCAAGAAGGAGTCGTCAAAATGAAACGAAATTTTACATACGTAATGACTACTTTGATGTAAGTAAATGATAAGAAAATCAAAGAAAAAGGATAATTTATTTCAGAGAAAAAGGCAAAAGAACGGAGGAGTTAATACTCCGTTGGACCCCCTCTAGCGCAAATGCACGATGCGATACGATCGGGTATTGAGTAATACAAGTTCTGTATGATGTCTTGAGACATTTCGTTCCATATTTGCTGTAACCTTTCTTCTAGTTCGTTCAAACTCGTGAGATGCCCAACTCGTCGTCCCAAATGATCCCAGATATGCTCGATTGGAGACTCTGGGGATCGACTAGGTCAAGGAATGGTAGTAACAGTGCGGAGACAGTCTTGTGACACCCTTGCCGTATGAGGCCGAGCATTGTCTTCTTAAAAAATGGCTCCTGGGAGCCGTTGCAGGAGTGGCAACACATGTGGTTGCAGGATTTCATGAACATATCGCTGGGCTGTCACGGTGCCACGGAACAATACTAGGGGTGACCGTGTATTGTAAGCAATGGCACCCCATACCATCGCACCAGCTGTGGAAGCGATGTGTCGCTGTACAGCAAAGGCAGGATTGAGGCGCTCACCACGGGCTCTCCACACACGAACACGATTGTAATCACTGCCGAGATTGAATCAGGATTCTTCGCTAAAGACGACCTGGTTCCATTCCGGTGCAGTTCAATTTCCCCGTGCTCGACACCACACCAAACGAAGGCGTCGATCGGTGGGCATCAAGGGCAGCACACGTAATGGGCGCCGCGATACCAACTGTCCTTCAGCCAGGCACCTTCGTATGATTCGAGAAGACACAGAGGCCCCTAGTGAAGGTGCTACCTGTGCCTGGATGGCGGCCGATGAAGCAGTTGGCTGTACGCGTGCATTTCTTACAATGTGGCGGTCTTCTCGACGACTGGTCTGTCGAGGGCGTCCTGAGCCTGGTCTTCGTGTACATGACATCTCTCGGGTCCACTGGTCGCAACATCTCCGCACAACACAATCAGAGCGGCAAATTGACGAGCTACTCGGCCTAGCTGACCACCCAGCTTCCATCATCCCGACGATTCTCCCCCTCTCAAGCTGGGACAACTGCTCATATTGTCTTCGAACACGGCGTAATGGCATGTCTACCTCAGCTCTTCCTTTGTAAATGATTCAGCACACTCAAACAAGCTTTGGTTACCTGTTTTATACTCCACAGAGTACGATGTTCCACGCCCTCTACCGGCTATACGTAATACGCAATCACGCTGCATTTCTAATCATTTGCATATCTCCCCGACATGTACCTTCATTGCAAGTTTCGTTACGATCCCGCAATTATTTCTTGGTGCGCTAATTTTTTTGTCCATGAGTTATTTTACTGTGATAGTAACATCAGAAATCTGAGATAGCCAATTCGTAACAATGACCTCCAGGCATCATTTGCCTGCAGAACTACGATGGAGAGCCATTGGGAGACTAGAGGCAGGACAAAGTCAAACAGAAGTGGCCAGATGGTAAAATGTGAGTCCTTCTGTGGTTCATAGACTTTGGAGGCAATTTCAAACCGCAGATTCGGCATCTAGGAGGTTCAGGCAAGGACGGCCAACTGCTACGACGAGCGCTTATGACCGATATTTGACATTATGTGCACGCAGGAATAGAACCGCTACTTCGACTGTTCATAGATCCTGCCTTGCTGCAGCCACTGGAAGGTTGGTGTCAAAGTCAACTGTGCGTAGAAGGCTTCACGAAGGTGGTCTGTATGCGAGGCGACCAGCCATTTGCGTGCCGGTCACGTCACGCCATAGGAGGGACCGTTTGCAGTGGGCACAACAACGTGTCCACTGGACGCCTGATCAATGGAGGGCTGTTCTCTCTACGGATGAGTCCAGGTTTAGTCTAGAAAGCGATAGTAGGCGTTATTTGATATAGAGAGAACCTTGAACCCGTTATAATCCGTGAAACATCTGTGAAAGAGATGCATACGGAAGAGGCAGTGTCTGTGTTTGGGGTGGCATCTCTTTGGGTGGACGCACAGACCTCCATGTCTTTCCAAGGGGATCCGTGAATGCTCAGGTTTATAGAAATGACATCCTTGATGCTTATGTGCCCCATATGCCGGGGCAATAGGTGATGCATTCCTGTTACAGGACGACAACACAAGACCACACGGGGCTGGCATTGTAGATGATTAATCTTCAACAGGAAACAATTGCACGCATGGAGTGGCCAGCTCGATCCCCGGACTTGATTCCTATCGAGCACGTTTGCGATGCTTTAGGGAGACGTCTAGCTACTTTAGGGAGACGTCTAGCTACTTTAGGGATGCTTTAGGGAGACGTCTAGCTACTCTCAATCCGCCCCATCAGACCCTTGCCGTGCTTTCAACTGCTTTGCAAGAGCAATGGCTCTCGCTTCCTATGGAACTGATAGACCGCATAATTGAAAGCATCACACATCGCTGTATGTGCTGCATTGCTTCTAGAGGCGATCATATTCTATATTGAAGGTACTTTTCCTATAGCAAACTGACACCTTCGATTTGTTCATTTTAGACATGTGCTAATTTCTGTGCTACCATTAATTGTCTGGTAATTTCTTTTTATGTTATTTGATACCTTACTATGTGTTGTATATTTATTATTAACTTTTTCAGTAATCGGAATTTTTGTGATTTTTTCCTTAATTTATGATAACCAGTGTATTTTGTGATATTGCTGTTGAATTGCATTTTATGGTTTAAGTGCGAAGAGCATTAAGTAAAGGTAATACACAAAACGTTTAAAAACTCCCCTTTAGGCGTAATATAAAATCTTTTTTTTTAACATAAAGTAAGGATGTGCGGGAGTGTTTTCCCCCCTTTTTCCAAATTTCATTGTCAGCTTTGATCCCAAGCAGAACTTAATTTCTAAAATTAGATGTGCCGGAGCCCTATGGAAGTCCGTCTGGGAATAGGAACAAAAATGAATATATAAAAATAAATCTTAAAATAATAAATTAATTCATAATTAAAATAAGTATAATTGAAATTCAATAAAATGTAGCTATAAATAAAAATTTAACAAATTATTCAATTTACGATAAGTAATTTAATAATAAAAAAAGGTACTTGATCTCATATTATCTGGGGTTCACTCAAGAAATATTTCAGCCAGTCTCCAGCTGAATTTAAGCCCTAAATATGCAATGTAATGTACTGTTTTAAGGAAAATTAGAAACAAAGAATTATTTCCCGGCATACCAATGAAGAAAAAAGAAAACGCTGACAGCCTCATTAATGAGAATACGAAGAATGCTAGAAACAGTGTGAGAATATGGAAAGAAATTTTAATGGAGATGTATAGGTATGAAGACAAAGAGAGAAGAGGCCACCACATTTTGAACACAGTCCCCTGTTGATATAATTCTAGCTGTCAAGCAGGATGTGCCAGGTGAAAAAAAAAATTTCTAAAGACAAGAGTAGATTACCAAGCTGAGAATAAACAGAAAGTTTCTGTACAAGTGACAGTTTTTGTTCCCCCGTGTTTCGTTGCATCGTTCCAAAAATTCTGCAGGTGGTCTTTTCCATGAAAAGTTGTTAGCATTGGACGCGTACAAACAGAATGATCAATTGTGCTACATTCCGGAAAATTTACACCCTGTCGTAACTTCTTGGAGAATAAATGTCTATTATGTGGATGGGAGTTTTTCTTTCCTTAAAAGTCTCAACCTCCGTAAAAAGGATTATTTCCCAGGGAATTCAGAAGTTAGAATCGCTACTAAAATAATTTCAAGATGAAAAGAATTTTCTGCCAAAATTGCGATTCTATTACACAAAAAACGTATCGAAGCCCTTTTATTTAGGGCTTCGATGCGCTCCGTCTAAAATTACAATTCATCTCAGAAACTGAAAAGTACCGAAGCCGGGCTCCGGGGCAATTTCAGATGAGATCCCAAGACTGGCGTCCGCGCATAATGAGATGCATGTGGGGATCAACAAAATGGAGGAATAAGCGACAGCTCATACTTACCTGTCTTCTTACTTTATTAAATGTCATACTGAGACAGAAACAAGCCGCAAAGAATAACGATCTGTCTGATGGTTATTTTTGAATGCAATAGCCGAATAATATCCGCGGAAAACTGAACAATATTTCATCGCCCGAAGCTTCAGTAGATTATTCGCAATGCATTGGCGAGTACCGGATGTATTTAAATAAACTGTACCGCCGAGCGAACGCAAGTAAAAACCCATCTTTGTGATTAGATACTCTTTTCGATGACGTCATTCCTCCTGTCCGGGAAAACGCCTAATAGTATTCCCTTATTCCGCCGTTAGGGCTCGAAAGTACACATCCATACTGTTTTTAGCACCGAACTCCGATTTCTTCTTTAAAAAAAAAGACTATTACTAATGAAGTACGTCATGTGAATGTATTACCGTGAGATTACATTTCTTAGCGCTTTGATGTGTGACAAGTTTAATATAAACGATGCAACTTAGATACGGTGGCTGCATGTATGCTAATTCCATAAATATGTACTAATGATGAGTTCAGTCAGAGCTTCCAAGACATGAAATCTTGAAGAATTAAAATCGTCATTATTCTTTTGCTATTTAATTTCAGAGTTGTAGATACAGGCCCTTAATTTCTAAAATTAGAAGTGTCGGAGCCCTATGGAAGACTGAGGAACGAAAGAAAAAAATAAGTAAATAAAATAGCTAAAAAAAATAACCAACAAAGAAACATAAGCACTAAATTGAAAAGTGATACGTCGTTTCTTGTGAAACAACGCAAAACGCCCAAACGAAAGTAATAGTCCTTCGGGACTAAATCCCTTTGGACTAATTAAAATAATTAAATTTAAATTAAGAGAAATATAAAGAGGAAAGAGAAATCTAATAAATTATTAAATTAATTTTAAATAGTTAACTAGAAAAGAAAAATATATCTGACCTTGTCTTATTTGGGGCATAGGCTGGAATTACAATTCCACTTCAAAGCTAAGAAGCAGCTCAGCCGATCTCTATCTGAATTCAAGCTTTGATTATACGTATAATGTGCTATTCCAAGGAATGACAGGTACCAATTTTTTTTCCCAGCACACCAAGGAAAAAAGATAAAACGATTAAAGCTCCACTAAGGAGAATAGTGAGAATTCTAGAAACAGTATGAGGATATGGAAGGAAATTAAGTGTAGCTTTGAAAATAAAGAGGGAAGAGTTCGAGACTTTGTGATCGCGATGCCCTGTCGATATAATTCTAGCCGCCGTCAAGCAGAAATTTTCCCTGAATAGGATTCGGTAACAACGTGAGAATAAACGTAAGACTTCTTTGTACAAGTGATAGCAGTGGTCCCCCACCCGTTTGGTTACATCATTCAGAAAGTATACAGGCGCTCTGCAATAGGAAGTCACTATCGTGGAACGTGTATGACAAGGGTATCACTTTTAGTATTTGAGAACACAAAATTTGCCCGCCCTCATAAATTCATTGCACATCCTGCAGAATAAGCCTTTGACATATGATTTGGAAGCTTTTCCTTCCTTAAAAGTCTCAACCTCTGTGCAAGGCTTGTGTGCGAGGGAAAGACAAGTCTGCATTCGGACGTTAGAATTGATTTTTAAGGCATGTTTACTATTAAAACAAAATTTATCTGCTAAAATTGTGGTTCACTTATATAAAAGAAGTGCCGGAGCACTTTTACGTGGCGGCTTTGGTGCGTTCCGGCTGAAATCATAATTTTTCTAGAAAACTGAGAAGTACAGGAACCGGGCTCCGGTGGCGTAATGACAAACCGCACATTGAGTTGAACAGCATTAATGAATTTCACTTACTGCGCATGCTCAATGGTGTGCCGTTGGCGAGGAAGGAAATACTGGCGATTAAGCATAAGCAACCCACACAAGCCTGTTCATCATGTAGGTCTTATCGATTATTTACAACTATAATACTACGGAAATTTGTTTGTGGTTCACGCATTTGCTTCTGTTTCATTTTATTTTAGTTTATTTCGTTCATAAATGTTATATTTAATATCAGTTATTTAGAATAACTTCTTTGACTTTAATTCAGGAATTTAAACTGGATTTATTATTTAATTTGTTAAAGTATATACGAATAGATCGTATGGTAAGTACTCAATTGCTTTTATTCCTCAGAAGTATGATCAACAAACATTAAGTTAATATATCTTGTAATCTTTCTTAAAGAAAATTTCGGTAGTTTATAATCGATATTTACACTCTAAGTAAGGAAGCAACTTACAACCTTACAAGTTTTAAAACGTCGAACTGTTTATGCCCAGATAACAGAATATCAACCATATAGCGTATTTATCTTCTTTTAAAATTGCGCCAAATTCTCTTCTGGGCATGCGCAGATTGCGAAATTCGTTTAACACTGATCAACTGAATGTGCGGTCTGCCATTACGCGCTCCGGTGGGCTCCAGTGCAATTTAAGCTCTGTGTATATATTTATGCTATTCAGATGCCATTCTGAAAGCGCGAGATAAAGTCAATTTTCTCAAATATTAAAATTATTGGGAATCTCTCAGAATAAAATCTGATTTTAAAATTAGACTGCTGAGAATCTCGAACAGAAAAATAAGTATAAATCTGAACGAAATGTATATTTATTTAGTTATTTTTGTATTTAGCCGGGCAATTTAATTTTCTAGCTTTACAAAAAGTGTTTTCCTTAGAAGAGAAATTCTTTTCTTATACACGTATGTTTTCTGTAAAAGGTATTGTTATGTTGGTTAAATAGTCTACTTTTTTCTTTTTTAACAGTTAATAGGATACTGAGAAAAAAATAAAAGCAGCATTGTTAATGAATTTTGTTTTTAAATATTTGACTAATTGTTAACTTAGTCTTAAGAATTTATATAAGTAAATTTCTCTTCAAATAACATGTATAAAGAGAAATGTTTTTTTTTAATTATTACTAGTAATAATGTTTTAAAATTTGAAGCATGTTATTAATATTTAATGGAAAAATTCCTATCTCCTAAGCATGTGCTTGACAGTGGCCTAGTGAAGGATTCCCAAAACTGCAGCCCGCGGACCGCGGGTTTAAAGGTTTTTAAATAATTTTATAAAATTTTAAAAAAAGCAAGGTAACACAGACATTAACTATTTTATATACTAATCAATATATAAATACATTTCCTGTCATGCACGTATGTTATAAAACATATTATAAACATTATACCAACGTTTCTAAATTTACAATAAGAGAAATGCAGTAACACTCTGTTAAAAAGTTTCTCATTGTATCTTTTACAAGAATAAAGGTTTTCATGTGTTAGCTTCATAAATTACTTTCATAAATTTCACCAGCACTTTTGTTTAAATCTTAATTTTTGTGTTGTATATGTCGTAATTTACTTTAATTTTGGAGATTTTGTTTTACTCAAAACTTGCCCAAAATATAAAATACCTATGAGCGAAAATTTGCACCTGATCAAAATGTAAACAAAATGCGCTGATAAATTGATGCAACATGAAAAGATACATTGCAAACCGAAGAAATCTCTGAGATTTTGAGACAAAAATGTTTTTGCAAATATTTAAACAGTTTTAAAAAATTTATGTTTAGGTGAAACTGCATGAAAGTTTAAAAAATAATAAGTTCTTTGTAAGCAATTTTTTTTGTTCTTAAGTTCTTTGTAATATTATAGTTGTATAAATCAAATCCCAAAAATCTTTCTGCCTTGTTTAAAGACTTCTACGCTATTCATCATACACTGGCGTGCAAAAATTAAGGACGAGACGTTTTTTTTTCAATATAACTTTGTACAAAAGCTTTCCAAATCAACACATTTAATACCGTAAGATCCCCAATACGTAAGGACATGAGTAATGTAAGCAACACTTACTAAAAGAGAAATCAGAGGGATAAAAAGAAGCTTTATTGAAAAAGTAGCATGGAGCGCAATGCGACTGAAGGCCGAAACATCCCTGTGATGGGTGTCCAGCAAGAAACATCCGGTCTTTAATAGGGGATATGATCTCCCCTGACTGCTAGGCAGGTTTCACATGATTTGTGCATGCTGGATATGTGGTTTGTAATGAGCTGTTGAGACACTACTGCTCGTTCCTCTTGTAGCACCAATCGTAGTTTCGGAATCGTTACTGGCGATAAGTTACGTGCTGCCACGGGTCTCCCTAGTAAGTTCCGTACATGCTTGACGGAATTTAGATCCAGAGACCTTGCCGACCAATCCATGTGTTCAATATCTTCACTCTCCAACAGCTCTTCGACAGTAACTGTGCGATGAGGTGGAGCGTTGTCGTCCATGAAGAGGAACTGAGGACCCATAGCCCTTGTGAAAAGACGCATGTAAGGAAGAAGAACCTCGTTACAATAGCAGTCCCAGGTGACGAACCTCCTTGGGAGATATGAAGGTCGGTCCGGCTACCAAGCATTATGTCTGCTCGAACGAGAACTCCGCGACCTCCAAAACAGTCCCTTTTGATGATGTTGAAGGGGTTATTGCGTGTTCCCCGCTCTGTCCAGATGTGTATGTGTCTAGAATCGCAACTCAGACTAAATCTGCTCTCATCTGTAAAGAGTACTCGTCCCCATTCATTGTCTCTCCAATTCCGGTGTTCCCGGCACCACAGAGAACGCCTTCTCCGATGGGCAGGCGTTAGAGGTACACACCGTACAGGGCGTCGTGCAAACAGACCACCACCGTGCAGTCTTCTGGCCACGGTAAAACGCGATATCGGTCGTCCAGTCGCCTGTGTCGTGTGTCTAGCGATTTCTCCCGCTGTCTGCCGCCTGTTTCTTCTGGCCTGTAAGGCAATATACCGGTCATCTGCGGGTGTGGTTCCTCGTGGACGACCACTACTAAACCCCCGGATAGCTGTTCCTGTAGTTTGAAATTGTCTCCAAAGTCGTGAAACGATGCTGTGAGGAATTCCGAACTCTGCAGCCACACTTGTCACACTGCGGCCTTCCTCCAACTTCCCAATGATTCGACCTCGGGTAAAAGCATCCAGATGTCGTCTAACAGATTGATTATTCGCCATTTCTCGCTGAGGCAGCAACTCGGTGTGATTTTAACTGCTATACGGCGTGCAATCTCTTTGCCAGAAATACTGATCTTACACCGACAACATGCTTTATACTACTCAGACACTCCCCCATTACGTCTACCTGCATATCTGCGCATGTGCTACCGTACATCACCTTACTTAATCTCCTGATTGGTCTTTTCGTCCGCTCTGCCTCTTCGTTCAGCTGATATTCTAATTTTTCGACTTGATCCTTAATTTTTGCACACCAGTGTAGACAAGAAAATTCTGATTAATGTTTCAGTATTTAGGAAAGCTGTGAATAGTTTTTCATTATACGTGTATGTTAGAGTGTGTTGATACCAATCCCAATCTAATCATCCAACAATTGTTCTTCGTCGTCATCCGCATTTGTAAAATTAAATTTCTTATGAATCTTTCTTTGTTCCATGTCTTCTCTTTGTTTTTTCTTCAGTTTTTAGCTAGATATGACTTGAAATGTTGACATTCCAAATTCAGTTCCTCCCCATGAACATCTTTATCATAAAATTTCGATTATTTTCTCGGCTGTTATTTTAATTTCACTCTCATTCAAATTACAAATCATTTTTAAAAATCCAAATAGTCCAAATACCTCCTCGTATTTTTTACTGCGTTTTTGTATGTTGTAAATTAGACAGTTGATTATTGGTGAAAAGGTTTCTACTTTTAATTTCTAGCTGTGGTTGCCTTCAAAAGTTACATCAGCGTCCTTATCTACATTAAGGAAAGTTACATTATCACTGTGTTATCTTGCACCCTTGTGAACACTTTGATACTCTTTTATAAAGGTTATTCCCTTACCTTTTGATTCATAAAAATCAAAACAGTCTCTTTTGGTTCTTATATGCGTGGTTAAAGATTTTAACAATTTCACTGTTTTAGACAAATCCATATATTTTACTCTGGACGAATAAATTCACTTTGTCAATACGATTCAAAATGTCATTCCAAAAGGTAGTTAAAAAAGTAGTTTCCAATTCATTCATCTTGTTTTTCAGGTTTCCTCCCCCCCCCAGAAAATTGTGTGTCCGCTGCCCTGTGATTCATCATTAATTAAACAATCAAGGCTCATGACATTTCTGTATATCCTTTATGTAAAGCTTTAATTGCCTCTGCGCGTGCAGACGAACGTGTTTTTGATTTAGCTTTTAGATATATTTTTATTTTTTATCAGATTTCAAATTTAAAGTCAGTATATCCCAACGATGGGTTGACGATGAGCAAAATTTGTGGAGATTTTGGACAAAATCGAAGTAAATTGTTACATTAGAGTTACATTCTACTACTTGAACGAAGATCAAAGTGTGTGCTGAACATAGCACGTATACAGTGTATTTATTTATTTTTTTAAATTGAGCTTGCAATACTGAATATTTTCCATACTTTTCGAGGAATTGTCGTATGATTGACCTCTACAATCACTGAGTGAAATGCTGTTATTTTCCAAGAATGAAATCACAACATACGTCAAATTCAACATACGTCTAAAGTATGTCCATAAATATGAATAAACTGCAAAAATATCTCAATTGATGCACCATTTTGGACATATCGTATAATAAATGTTAGTTGGTCAGCATGAGTGACATCTAGAGGAGAATCAACAGAGACAGAGTAATATTTAGCTTTCTGTATTTCAGTAACGATAGTTGCCAAGTCTTTTGATGCCATGACATCTACGAATTCCTCACAAATTGTAGCAGACAGGATAAGAGTGATTACCTTTTTCAGAATTGCCGTACTTTTTGATATGTTCATCAAAACAGATCAAACTTATTTAGAAGTTCCAAAATGCCTAAATAATTTCCGTTTTTCACTGAAACAACAGTTTCATTTCCCTCTCTGAAAAGCTGTCCTCTTGATGCTAAGAATTTTATAACAGTCACTATTCCCTACAGTGCTTCTTTCCAGTAATGACGTTAATCATTTAATTGTATGATAAGTTGGCGATCTACACGACTAGACAACTGTAAACGAGTGTGGTAGCTCATCATACACTTCCTGTGTTCAGGTGAGTTTTCATGTTGTGAATTTGCCGTATTTGCATGCTTCCAGTCATTGAAGTGTGTTGAATGTAGAATTGGTAGATAGCCAATTCGCGGTGTACCGCGGTTCTAGCCATTCGCGGTCTACAGCCTCACCATTACGTAATTCTTTCTCAAACTAAAACAAGAAAGGTATCTTGTTTTAGTTTTATCATTTCGTTCGTTGTATATACGTGCTGATTCTTCAAAATCATTATGTTTGTTGGAACAAACTGACGATCCTTTCTCAACCAAGTGCAACTGTAAATTCTTGTTGATACGTGAAGGCCACAACCCTAGATCTGTACTTTAAGTAAAAATATTTGAAATGTCCATAACCTCATCAGTTACTTATTTCATTAGGTCTTATTGTTTCTTCTTGAATACCTAAATAGTCGGTTTCCATTATTCCTAAATAGTCGGTGCATTGTTTGGTATACTGGTAGAAGTGGTAGAGGTAGATGTAGATGCAGAATTCGTATTAATAATAAATTGGATCAGTTTTGGAAATTTATCAATAGATTTTCTTCTTTTCCATCGAGTTTTTACGTTTCGCAGTTCCAGTTTCAAAACATTTTATTCTGACTTATCCTGAATCTGAAATAATTATAATAAATGTTCAAAGTAATTGTGAGGTTTAAAATAGGTACTTACAACTTTATTCTAACCTATAGATTTTAAGTAGATAATATTATACGCTGTTAAATACTCGTACAAGCGCTAACCCGTAAAAAACGTGGTTCTCACCAATCTCACAAACTTAGGCACAAGCTGATTCGACTGACTGCCGCTTTTCGACTAAATGTGTAATGATAGTGTATGGCGGTAGGACTAGGCTTAGACACGGCCGACGGACATGATATAATAATGTAGTCTTGCCACTGTTGCGAATTAGCATATAGTTGGGAATTCCCAGTTTTTTGGAGAAAATGTTCTAGAATAACATTCGTTTATTAAAATTATTCGCATCATGTTCTTATTGAAACTGAGTCAAGAACGAAATAAGGCCATGCCCAGGGCCTTATTTCGAATAGGTGTGGCCTTATTAGGAATAGGTGGCTCATGCCTTAAAACCTCCCTGATAGTAAAATCAGTCTTTCTGTTTATCTAAATGATAAAATGTGGTATTCTTAGAAAGGTACTTTTTAGCATTTTATTTAGCTTAGTTTCTGACAGACAGGTCAGACAGACAGTCTGACTGAGTCAGTTCTTCAAAGTAATTTACGAATCCTTTCTCTCGACCCGATTATCTTGGAATTCTTCATACAAATTTATTTATTGTAACACTGTAATACTAAACGGGAATTTTCTTCACAATTTGTCTGGAATTTGTAGTTAAGATTTTTTTGTCTTGCAATAACGTCTGTTACGGGGATTAAACAAAATAATTTTTTCTCCATCCAAAAACAGTGATTTTCTTTCTCCATCCAAAACAGTTTTTTCTGTACCTTTTAGCATAAAAAGAAAAAAAATACATAAAAAAATCTTTTGAAATTAATGAAGTTTTAATTAAGTACACTAAGGAGTAAAAAATATACTTCTAGAATATGGGTCGTTATTATTTTATTACTGAAAGTTTGTTATGTATTTTATTATTGATTTCTAGTGAACTTTAATAGCATTGCATTAAATATATTATTGCTTAATAATTAAGATTTGAAAATTGAAATGGGAATAAACAGGAAAAAATTAGTGTTCATGGAGGCTTAATTCATAGTATTTTCCACGAATTTATTAATCCAGAAGGCAGGATAACCGTGTACAGAAAAGTGCATGTAAGTTTTTCATCTAACAAAAGCGTTCTCATCGGAGTCCGTATTGACGCACTGGGGGATCGATGAAATTTTAAAGGTAGTAAATCATGATCAAGTGGTCGATAGACGAATATGCACCGGCAATTGATCGGCATAATCAAGATACCACAGGTTACTACAAAATAATAAAACTGATAATTAATTATTTATTAATAAAAAGCTATATTATATCCTAAGAAAGAAATCATATAAAATAAATATACGGGAAAAGATACACAGAAATGATTTAATATATTTTAAAAATTGATAATATACAGGATAAATCAAAATGAATGCCCTAATTTCATAGGCGTATTAGGTAAAATGTAATAAATGTATTCATTAAAAATGTACATACATGCAGATGTAATATAAGAAAATTTTGAATAGTCGCTTCGGGCAGAAAAACAACACCTTCGTGAAATGGCGAAGCAACAGCAAAACGCGTTTTATGTGCTTGAGTTTCATGGTAACAAGTCTATTGTCACTCTTCATCGCCAGTTTCGAACAAAATATGGACAGACAGCGCTGAATCATAAGGCAATCCGTCGCTGATATGCAAAATTTCAAGAGATAGGCTGCATTTGTACAGGAAAATAAACAAGTCGTCCTTTAGTAAGAGAAGACGCAGTTCCGCGTGTTGAAGCCAGCTGTGTGAGAAGCGTTCAAAAATCGACATATCAAGCTGGACGAGAAGTGGGAGTAGCCCAAAAACCTGTGTGAGGAGTTCTTAGGAGGCGTTTGCACATGAAACCGTATCTTTTGCAGCTGGTGCAACATCCGAAACCCGAAGATTTGCCACTTCGATTATCTTTCTGGGAGACACTTCTGACGCGCATGGAGGATGACGAATTTTCGGAAGAGTTAGTATTGAGTAATGACTCAACTTTTCGCATTTCTGGATTAATTAATAAGCATAACGTGAAAATTTTGAGGTACTGAACATCCACATGCGCCAGTGCAGTACCAACGTGATTCCCCTAAGAATAATGTATTTTGTGCAATATCCCATAAAATCATCTATGGTCCTTCTTTTTTTCTGAAACCACTGTGATGGGTGGCGTGTTCCCCGTTATGCTCAAATCATAGCTTCTGTCACAGCTACAAGGGCTTTTATACTGCAGCAGGATGCCCCGCCACATTTCATGACTGAAGTGAAGAGCCACCTCAATAACACGTTACCACAACGGTGAATTGGTCACCTATTTACGGGACAAAGTACTCTCCTTGGTCACCATGATCCCCAGATCTCAGCCATGAGATTTTCTTCCTGTGGGGGTTTGTAAAAGATTGCGTGTATGTGCCTCCATCTCCAACGACCATGACTGATTTGAAAGCCCATATCACAACTGCTATCGCCAGCATCGACACAGACATGCTGCACAAAGTATGGCAAGAATTACACTTCAGACTTGATGTATGCCGTGTAACAAAAGCAGCGCATATCGAACATTTGTGAGGAGTACATTCAAAACTTGCTTATATTATCTCTGCATGTATGTACATTTTTAATGAATACATTTATTACATTTTGCGTATTGCACCTATAAAATTGGGGCATTCGTTTTGAATTACCCTGTATTTTTTATATATAAACTTTTATGAAATAAATGCAATATAAAAACGTAAGACGCAGAAAAAGAGGTAAACATAACCGAAAAAGTATCAAAAATGCAAAACTTCTTCATCAGATAATTTACTATAAGCAAGACACTTGAAAATTTTAAAATAAGAGTTCAGTGTTAGGTTTAAAAATATTGAAAATTTGAATGTGCCAACATGGCGTATAGAACCGCTGAATTGCGATATATTTGCTCTTTGTATTATGATACAAGAAGAGTTGATTGCACTGAAAGACGACGTTGAAAGCGCAATTTATTTTTAAAACAGATGGTGCGTTAAGTTTTGGAATTTAAAAGTCATCCGCCAGAAATATCTCAAAACAAAAATAGTTACTAAACCAACGTTATTGACAAGCTTTAATCAAGTCAGTAATTTACTACCGAAAACAAGAAACGCGCTGAATATTTTTGAACGAGGAAATTTAAGAATTATGTTAAGCAGTTTAATGTCAAATATTAAAAATGTTACGTCAACTCGTAAAGCACAGGCAATCACATCAATTAAAAGCTATCTTTGGAATTATAATCTGTGATTTTTGTTTCAGAAAACTTGTTTATATTTGTAAAATTAATAATAATACGAAAAATAGTAATGATAAAAAAAACTTAAATAAAACTGAAATAGCAGCAACAAATTCTACTTTTATGAATAATTTTAATGCTCAGAAGTATTCAGATTTATTTGCACATTACGAAAATTCCGCTCATTTTCAACGGAATTTGCGATTTTATGCGAAGCAACTAACTAGTCACCAAAACTATTTTAAGAATGTTTTTTAAATAAAAATGAACGAAAAAGTTAAATATTTCCTTAACGAATGTGAATATGTAAATTATTAGATAAATATTTTACATCGAATTCTTGAAGGAATTTGTTTTGATTATATATTATTATAATTACTATAATATTTTAATTACTTGTTGCATTCGAGATGCCAAGATAACAAGAATCAACGTAATTTGATTAATGACGTTTCGCCCAAAAGATTCCTTCCTCCATGCGTATAATTAAATTAAACCAATAAGTTTTCTGTAAAAATTTCTAACAACGGCTGGAACTTCTGTTAGGCAGCTGAGACACCAGATAATACAGGGTGTCCATAATTAAACTTCAAATTTGCGAGCAGTCTGTAACAAAAATTATGCAGCAGAATTGCATGAAAATTGGCTAACGGCAGACTGAAATGATTGGAATTTTATCCTGCAAATTCCATTACACTTTCGCATGTAACGGTTTGGTGCGGCTTTACTGCAACCTTCACTGCGAGTCCGTTTTTTTTCGAAGAGCACACGCCGCAGGGCCTGTAACATGCACCGTCACCGGTCAACGATACGCTTCATTAATAGAGCAATCCGTTATTCCGGCTCTTCAGGCAAGGCGGTGTGATACAACCACAGTATTTATGTAGGATGGTGCTCCTCCACACATCGCCCGTTGTGTGAAACAAGTGCTCCGCCGCCATTTCGGTGACGACAGAATCATCAGCTGGCAATTTCCTATAGCTTGGCCTCCTAGATCCCCCGACTTGAATCCTTGCGACTTCTGGCTGTGGGGATACCTCAAGGCCATGGTCTACCATGATCCCATCACATCTCTGTCCAACCTTAAAGAAAGCATACAACGCCATGTGCGTAACATTCCACAGTTCATGCTGCTTTCAACAGTCGAACATGCGATTTTATGCTTCCAGATGGTAGCAGACAACAGTGGACATCATATCGAGCATGTTTTGTAAACTTTTGTAGATTATTTACATGTTGTCAATAAGGCTATGATACGCCAGCTAGGTGTGGTTTTTGAAACTCATTGTTTTTTTTTCCTCGATAAAATTCCCATCATTTCATTCTGCCATTACCCAATTTTCATGCAATTCCGCTGTATAGTATTTGCTTCAGACTGCTCGCAGATTTCAAGTTTAATTATGGACATCCTGTACTTCAAAAACGAAAAGTTGAATTGTGATATTGTGCAATGTACACTTTTTTAAAACAAAGATTCTGAATATTAAGGTTTACCTTATTTTACTATTGTAAAAAGTAATTTAACCTTTTCAATGAATTTAAGCGACTTATCGCTTAGTCTAGTAAAATTTAGCGTCCTAAATCATTTGAAAATGATTGAAACACTCTTGAAAGTTTTAAGCAAAATTACCGTATTCTTCCAGTTAAAAAAAAAACTCTTATGAGTAACTAAATAGCGAAAATATATTCTACACTAATCCCATTTGACATTAAAAACAAAGATGACACCAGTAAAAAACATCTTATTAGTATTATGAAAGTAAGCATTATATTATGTATGTGGAAATTTAATTTGTGAAGCTAGTGCTGTTATTACACTTATTTAGCAATTATAATATAGAGTTAAACAGATTTTTATTGCTTATGATCTAAACTTGTGTATACTACATAAATAAATAAGTGTCTAAATTAAGATTAAAACTGTATGTTCAAAGTATTAAAATTGTTATGCTAAAAAAGCATTTTTCAGTTATAATACGTTATACAAAATCAAATAAAGTTTGAAAAATACATATGCAAAGCTATAATATGAAACTTGGGGGGGGGGAACTTTATTTAAAATTTTAACATCTAGGCTTCTAAATGAATGCTGTAGCTCACAACATCGTTATAAGTTTCTAATAAAATTTCCTTACATAATATTTTTGTTTTTAATTTTTCATTTAATTTCCTGTATTTCAAGTGGGATCAAGGTGGTTTATTGTCGTAACTTAGCGTTAGCCTGACTGATGCATTTTCTTCTTGGTCTTGCTTTAGAAGTTGAATCAATGAAAATACATCCAACTGTGGACCCGCAGCATTTTTTATTTTAAAATACCACCTTTCAGTGTGACTATTAGTTCTGACTCCATTGTTCGAGAAGTTATAAGGTATTTCTCCCACCTTCTTCGCATGCCTTCGTGGTGTAGTGGTCAGCACGCTGGGCGCATATTCCAGAGGTCCGTGGTTGGAGTCTCGACGAAGGCGTTGTTCATTTTTCATCACTCATGCTTCCTAAATACCTAATGTCTATACAAGTGGTGCCCGAACGAAAAAGGGTGGTGGTTGATGATTCTCTATAACCAGGATTTGGCGATTAGGTACCCAAAACTCCAGTCGCCCTTGAAAAGGGGGACTATATAAGGTATTTCTCCCGCTTTATTCGCATGCCTTCGTGGTGTAGTGGTCAGCACGCTTGGCGCGAATTCGAGAGGTCCGAGGTTTTAGTCCGGGCAAGGACATTGCTCATTTTTCACATCTCCAACATAAAAAAAAATCCTAATGACTCTACAAGTGGCGCCCAAATTAAAAGGTGGTGGATGATGATTCTCCTCCACCAGAATTTGGCGATTGGGTCCCCTAATGCCCAGTCGGCCTTTAAAAGGGGAAGTATATAAGGTCTTTCTCCCCCCTTCTTCGCATGCCTTCGTGATGTAGTGGTCAGCACGCTGGATGCGTATTCCAGAGGTCAGTGGTTCGAGTCCTGGCGAAAACGTTGCTCCTTTTTCAATCTCTCCTGCTTCCAAAACAGCCTAATGTCTCTACAAAGTGATTCCAGATTTTCTGCAAATTTTTAAAACTTATAAATGAGGTTACGTTACATTTATTTTTTCATCTAGAATCTCTGTGCAATTTTTCAGTAATTAACAAAAGATGTTTCTAACGCCATATATTCCGCATTATAGTGAAGAATTATCGTTTGGGCTATGTTTAACAATAAACTCTTAGTAGTAAGAGTTTTCTGCAGCGCACTGTAAAGAGAGAAATATATGAAAAAAGAGAATTTTGGTAAGTTCGCTAAATTATTTTTAACTATAACTAAATGAAAATTAAGTGACATATGTATTCACCCAGGACTTAGATGAAAATTACTAGCTCATGAGCTGCTATATTTCCCGCCTGAAACAGGACGTGGTATGTGATGACACAGTCATGTTCGCGGAGACGCCATTCACAGCATAGAAATTAACGTTTTTAATTTGAAAAACCAACATTTGAAATTTACTATGTGTGAAATAAGTTATAATTTGAAAGAGACGATGTTACTGCTGTATGCATTTTATACTGAACGTTTAAAAGGTTAATAATTCTCGTTTATTTTAAAATAATAGATAATACGCTACTCTTTTAACATAAAGTTTCGTTTTCCTAAAACTTGCAGGATTTTTTTAATGCGAATTTATTTATAATCATTTATTCATCTGAATATTAACAGGAGAATACTACTACTGCTTGTAAGATAATTGTAACAGCTTTTTAAAGTTAGGTAAAAAGCAACTTAATTTGGCATAATTTTTAACATATATGGTAATTTTTTTCCCCTGCTATATTTGATTGCCCTTGAAACCGATAGCTTTATTCAGAATTTTTCCTAATCTAAGATTGATTAATTGGCTAATTATAAATTTTACTTTGGTGTGTTTCTCTTCCGACTCAATATAATAACAGATATTTTTTAAATAATTTTCTAACTAATATTTATATTACATACATTTCATTTAAATAAGTACAATATGCGAGAATGTTTTGTTAATTTTGACAAAACAGCTTTATTGACAATATCTAAAAAAAAATTATTTTAATTTTCAAAGGTGGAGGCTAAGGAGTAAAGTCAATTTTATGACAAGTGCTTTGATGCTTTACACCATTATAATTTCTTTGAGATGCTCAACTAGCACAAAATCGAGTTATTAATTAACTACAAAGAATACAATAAGTTTAACAAGTGCTTAACAAAATTAATTTTCATCTGAAATATGCTTCACTCTATCAACTTCTAAACTGCTATGCAGAAATATTTCAAATAAAAATCTATTACGTTTATATGCAAATGATATTAATACTTACTTACACATCGCAGTGCATTTATTACCCACTACATCCGAAGCAATCCACTTTTTTATCTTCTGAGTTCCGTTCCTTTGGGGAAAAAGATATGAATTTCTACTTAAGAAACGTATCCTAATAAAAGTTCGCGCTCTGCAAAATAAACAAATTGCATCTCTCTTTACTTGAGGATAGTGTTTCTTTAATTTAGTAACTAGGGAGCCAATTACATCCTGGTAAGTTATAATACGAATGGCACGAAATATTTTTCTGAACTCTCGAATTGTGCTCATCCATGAATGGGAAGGTACAGTCAAGCCTACTAAGACAATAATTTAATCTAGTCTGAGTGAAATATTATTTCACCAGCTCTATTTTAAATATTGTTCCAAATAGCGAGTCTTTGTCACGCGTACGATAGGCAACATAACCTGCAGCATACGTTAATGCTTCTTTCTGCGATCGAAAATTCTCTGGCGGAATTCGATTCTAACTCTCAAGCCATTGGAGAAGGCTCTTCTATAAAATACAAACCCAAATCATTTTCAATTTAAATACAGTATTTAATTGAAAAGCATCTTCCTCGTCAATTTTCAAAGCCCTTTCATGTAATTCTGATGTTAAATACGAGCGGATATTTTTGCTTTCTTTAGTTATACACACTTTAAGTTTTGTAGCTTATTAGCGAGTAATAATTATTTTAAGCGGCTTATAACTTCAGTAGGTGATGAATAGTCATTGAACCTATCAAGCCCTCTAATCTGACTAAAAAAGGCTTTTAAGTGCATCTTCAGTTAGTCTAAAGGTAAAAATATATTTAAAATTCATACGATGATTTTAGAATCTGGTATAAGACAAAAAGAGAATTTATTGAAACTATTATTCCTCTTCGGAAAGACAATATGTTAGATTTTCCTGAACTCTTAATCCTTCGATGACTTTCTTCATTAAATTCAAAACCCGAATTTGTTTCTCATAATGTTCATCCAAATGCTGCTTAAGTATTTTATCTGAGGGAGGGTATGGCTTGGTACTATTCATAATATCGGAAAAATAATCGATTAACTCAGAGAAGTCAAATGCTTTTTGATTTCTTGGTGAAGTAAAATATGCCTTTTGCTGTAGTTCTTGGAAATAAGGTTTTCGCAGGAACTCTTCGCTTTTCGTTTCCCCTGCCCATTAGATAATTCGGTTTTAATTTGTGACATAATTTCTCCTGAAACTTTGTTTGAAACATCTTTAATAATATCAGCATTTAAAACGGTGCCATCTTCTAGAACAAACCCTTTTTCCAAAAAGTGATTTTGAGACAGTGCGCTAAATCAGCAAAATCCCATATTTTTTGGGTTTTCAGAACACGATTTGGAAGCTGAAAACTATTAACCGAAATCTGTAGCTCTTTCCACAAAATACTAGATTCTCCTAAGTCAAATACTATGGTTTTCACTTCTACTCAGCAGAATGAATATGTTTTATGACTGAAAAAAGATGTTCTTTCTTCACTGGTGTGCTAAAATTAAAAAAAAAAAGTTGCTTACAGTGTGAAATGAGGCCTTTAACTAAAATAAACTGTACTTTTTGAAAAGAATTCTGTCCGGTTTAGAAGCAGAGATTTGAATCTACATGCATTTCGTCAAAACTGAAAAACACATATTTTTCCCGCAGAATTAAAATGTTCCGACTTTTCTTCATTAAAGCAAAAACATACTCTGAATTCCTGGACTACGCGAAAATTTACGCACCATCTCTTTAATGTGTTAGCACTAGGTAACAGAATTTCCATTTTTTCTTTACAAGTATCGTAGGCTTTAGATGACAGAGCTCTAATAACAGTGCAACGTGAAATACGTATCTTCTCTGATAAACGCACTTGATTTTTTCCCTTCTTTTCTAGTACTGCGTTAATCTGCGTCTTTGTAAAAATATGCTTTAGATTTTTTTTTTAAATTCTTCGATCTGTGCTTTTTTTTCTTTTTTCTAGATTTCATTATTTGAGATTTTAGTTTCTGAATTTCTGTTACATATTTTTTTTCTAGATGTCATTCACATTCTTTGTCGCTGAGAAAACATTTAAAAATTGTTCATTTTTCTATTTAATTGTCTAAGGATATTATTTTGTTTATCCTATTATCAATGCATTCTTGCTTATTTGCATTCTTAGGGCGTTCAGGAATATTGTGTCGTTGTCGTGTGTGATTTTTTTTTTCAAAATTATTCAAATTTAATTTATTATTGCCAGCATCAATCTCATAAATTCGGCTTCAAAATTAATTTTCTTTTTTTGTCTTGTTTTACTTAATTCGTGCAGTTTTTCAAAAGCACTCTGCATTACTTTTCTTTTCTCTTGTCTCCGATTTCTTTGTATTATTTCTTTTGCTGCACACGGTAAATTTATTTTTGGCACATCATTTAAATTTTAACAGTTTTTTTTTGCGGCAATCCAAGTAAGCTATTTTTCATGTCATCTTCATAATCATTGCATAAGAAATGTTTGCGTTTGTCATCCTCTCTTCGATATCGATGTATCATTTCTTCCGTCGAAAGAAAATTATATTTTGGGAAAGCATGAAATAAAATATACATCTTTCTTTCTTATTTCTTTAATTGTTACAGCATCGCAAGAAGCCATATTACATAAGCGTTAGTTTACAATATAGAATATAAAAGGAAAACTGACTAAAACTATATATATATTACTAAAACTATATATAGATATATATATATTACTAAAACTATATATAGATATATAAATATATATATTTGTTTTCTAGT
>KK114834.1:550810-561712 GCA_000611955.2 Stegodyphus mimosarum | reverse complement strand
ATTAAAAAATGTATATATATATATATATATTTTAATATTTATATTACTAGAAAACAAATATATATGATTAAAACTATACATGGATAACCCCCCCCCACACACACACACACTTTAGAATATCGCCTCGCAACAGAAGAGAAGTACAGATATAAACGCGCGAAATCAGAGCTGATGCAACACAATGACGTCAGATTACTTTCGGTCAATTCCCTTATAAGGATCGACGCCGGTGAGGAGTCACTCAAAGGTTGAACTAGCCCTTCTGTTTCCAGGGCTAAAGAAAGAGACCAGGGTTCTGTTTAACCCTGGTATTTTCCCCTACTTGGCACGTGGGACTCAGATGGATAGTGGAGGAATTAGGGAAAAGACGCTTCTCTGAAAGTGATAAGGAGGAAGGAAAATTGGAGGGGGGGAGAGGAACATTTAGGACTCTGTGTAAAACGAGAAATTTTTTATTTTTATATTTTTCAACTTCCTCTGACGATCGGGCTCCCGCACAAGATCTGGTCTCCTTCTCAGTTTGAGACATTGATTTACTCCCAGGTTTTTCACCGCTCCTCAGCAAATCAGATGGCGTCACCTATGCCGTCAAGTACAAGATTGCTTTTGCTATTTTCTGCTTTAGAGAGAAAAAATAAAGCCTCTTCTTTTTTTCTCAACGTTGCTTTCTCCTGCAGTGAAAATTTCTTCTTGCTTTTAACACCATGTCCATTTTGAACTTCACCCTGGGAACAGGAAAGTACTGCTTAGGTAGTAGAATGTAGAATTCTTGTCTAACCACCATAGTATCAAGGTATCAAGGCTAAAAGACATATAAACCGTTATTTTAACCTATATTAGTTCATATTTTTAATGGCTAAAGGATTAGCTTTTAAAGGCTGGAGTCCGATTATTGAGAATAAAAGCAATGGTAATTATTTCGGATGTGCACACATTTTAAGAAAATTCGGTTCTTTATTATAGTATATATTGAATTATGCAAATAAAGGAAAAGGGATGTTTCTTATTTGTCAACAAGAGCTTGCGATGAATTTATTAATATTCTAGCTATCAGTAAAGGGATTCTTAAATTTTATTGAAAAAGTGAGACTCGAGATCAAAGCAATGGAAAAGTGAATAATGGAAGGAGTTACAAACTTCGATATTGATTATATACGTGAATCTTAATGACAACTTAGCTAATGTGGCAAGAATTCAATTAAAAATAACTTAGCTATTTATGTAGTATGTTCGCTGAATTTTATTCATACATGTAGTGCAGATGGTTTATTCAGAGGTCATGGAATTACTATTTTTTCAATCAAAATATGTATATACGCTTCCTTCTTTGCTTCAACGACCAGTTATAGAGCGTTTGAAACCGATCTAACTTGTGACATTCATAGTATCAAGCAATATTTATTGCAATATATTGCTAAAATGTCCATGTAAGATGATTTTTTAAATCATTTTACTTTCATAATATTAAAGTCAAATGACAGACAGACAGACAAAGAAGACAGATGTCTTGTTTTGCACCCGCTAAGTCTTTCTGCACCGATGAGCGAAAAATCAAGCTAAGGTGCGAAGGAAAGGTATATAGAAAGGGGGCAATTTCGTATTTCAGAGGAGAGTAAAAAGGAACTTCGTATATTTTATACGAGTTCTAAAGGCCAGGAAAAAAATATGGGGCAAAATAAAATTAAAAATAAATGGCCCAAAAGTAATGGAGAGCGAAAAAAATAAATAAAAATAAAAAGGGCCTATAGAAAGAAAAGGAAAGGAAGTAAGAAAATGTTCTAAATACTATTGTGAGCAGACAAAAGTATATATTAAGTAAGGTAACATTTAGTATTGCGATTTCCAAACATATTCATACTTTTTTTTTTTTTTTTTGCAAACAACATCAGACAAGATCATAAAACCATACTCAGTGCGAGAGCATATCAGCAAAAACAAATAAATAAATAAATATCAGAAGTTTTTCTTATGTTAATTATTTTTTTAAACATTATATTTATTTATTAATTTAACCATCATAGTTTACTATATATTTGTATTAGTTTAACAAGTTGAGGCACACTTTATTAGTATATGCTCATAATTCTAAGAGATGTATTCAAGGAAATAATATTAATCTTATTGTTTCCTTTATTTGAGAACTGAAAGGAAAAATTGCAATCGAAAACAGTAAAACTGCAACCTTTTATATTCATCGATACTCAAAATCCCCGAAATTCCTCAAAGGGACCCAGATGGGGAGTGCTAATAGACGGCATCTGCTGATAAGGAAAGCGTCACTACGGAAGGTTACAGGAAAAACAAGCATATGATTTAAAGCAATTTCTAACTATTACTTAATGTCAGAGGCCTACAACCATAATAAATAAAGGAATTTAAAGGCACTTCAGTGATATATATTTGATTTAGTTTAGAGGAAATAAGGCTACTTATCTGAAAGCTCCTGTTTTCCTTCGGATTCCAGAAGAATGAACAGGGAGGAAGGAGATCCCTTTTGCACAGAAAAGTCACATTTGAGGGCGAGACACTTCGGAGAAAAATTTTTAATTAATTAAAGCTTTTTTCCGGAAAACACACATAAAAATTTCGAAGCTGGCCAAGCTGCTGTCTCCGTCGTTCGTGATTACAGCGCCCTCCGACAAGAAAACAAGGCAGCCATCTCCCCACCCTACAACTAAAACAAAGTCAAATGAAAGGACTGTGTCAGTTCTTGGCGGATGTGGTTTTATCTCAAACTGTAAACAATGTATGCCTCCAGAAGGTTTTTCGTCGAGGTGTTTAATAAAAATACAAATAAGAAATAAATGAGTCCATATTTTTAAACTTTTTGTGTCATTTATCATGTTTTTATAAATACAGGCAAACTATTTTTTATATTACAAGTATTATTCAATTAAATAAAAATCCACGGTGTCAACATATTTTAAAATAATGTTTTTACAATGAAAGTTATTTAATTGCATGTACTACAGAATGATCATAAAAAACTTTCCCGATATATGAACATCTAATGGCCTATCTACTCAACCAATCGAAATGAAATTGCAGATACTGTCATTTGAAGGTATGTGCTCGAGATAATTTAAAAAAATAGAGCTCTCACGGTTAAGGTTGCAGGTAAATAATCTTGCAGTTATCGAAATGCAACACCCACCTTTTTTTCTGATCCATGCATTGCAAAACTATAAATGGCGTTGGAACGATACACGTATGCTGAAAACTGCCAGCTTAAAATATTGGAAGAGCATTGGAAAGAACCAACGACAAGCATTGGAGAAGACCAATGGATTCTTCTTTGACGAGGTCACTTCCACAGGTATGAAAACGTACTCCATTACAAGTGCTCCGTATACAGTAATTTTGCAGAATTACATAATTCCAGAATTGCAGCAGCGAAATATTGTTAATGACATTGTATGGTTGCAAAATGGTGCTCCTCCCCACGTCTCTACATGTGTTCGGCAAATACTGCAACAGCACTTTGGAGATAGAATGATCTCCCATAACTTTGCAGTTTCATGGGCACCGTGACCCTCCAACCTCATTGTGATGTATTTCTGGTTTTGGGGCTATCTGAAATCTAAGGTGCACACGTCAGATCCACAAGAATTTTCAGAATTGAACGATGCCATTAAAGGCGACGTTACACAGATTCTTTCTGCCATGTTAAGTTCGTCATTGTTGTCAACAATCTACAGCATGCAACATGTTATCGGCTACGAAGGTGGGCAAATTGAAAACTTGCAATTCCAATAGAAGATTTTTAACCTCTTCTCTCTTTTGCTGTCATTAGTCCTTTCCAATGCTGTTCTTTGCAAATGTTTTACGCCGGCAATTTTATCACACGTGCATCATTCCAGTGTCATATGTGGTTTTTCAATGTACCGATCAATTGCGCAGGAAAGAAGCGCGTGTTGCCGTTTGAAAATTAAAATCTTTTTCACTGTAACCATAACCATGAAAACTTTGTTGTTTTAAATCATCACAATTTTGAACTCATACATTTCATTTCGATTGATTGAACAGATAGGCCGCTAGGGGTTCATATATCGGGGAAGTTTTTTTATAACCACCCTGTATTTAATTACGGTTCAATCCAATTAACGTGATAGTTTTTTTAGCCTTACTCAGACGGCCTGATTCTATGCTATCATATTTCACTGTGTCAGGTATTCGGATGGTTTATATTACATGAGTATAAAGTCTTGTAACAGAACTATTTGGATGTTATCGAACTATTTCATCAAACGCAATCTAGTGGCGATGAGAACAAGTTACAGTCAAGTCGACCTCCAACTGCGATGAGGATAGGTTCTCCAATGCTATGTCTGCGTTACTCGAACGATAGGTTTTAAATGTTGTGTGTTCCGTTTAGGTGCATATACCGTTTGTAACTGTTCCTATGCAATACTTTTAGAGCTAGTTGACTTTTGTGCTTATAAAAGGACAGTTACAAAAGGCGGCCACAACGTGAAAGAAATATTGAGAATTGTTTTGGCTTTAAAAAGCCCCTACCTCCAACTTTAAGCTTTTGGTTGCTGAAGATCGTCTTAGCATCAGAAGATCGTCTCTTCGAGTGTAGACTGCTGGTCAAACCAATTCTGGAAGCTAATGCTGATGCAAAAATATCGGATCGGGTTTATAACAATAAAATACAATATTGATTTTGTTTTAGTATTAAATTGTTGCTGTGTGCTTTATTCGTTGTTTACATGTTATGCATCTGAATATTTTAATTGATAATTTTTAATCACTGTAATTTTATCTGTTCTGAATGAAATCAATTTTATGTGCTTAGACATTTTGTGCTTATACTTTATTTTTCTATTTTTGAGGGGAAAAAATCAGCTAAACGTATTGATTTGTTTATATAATGTTACACGCAGTACATATTATAATAAACTTATTGATTTGTTTATATAATGTTGCAAGCAGTACATATTATTATATTATCTGGATGACAAAAAAGGGCATTTTATTTAAAGTATTTTAATATTTGAAATATAAAATGAAAAGTAGGAAATACATTATTAAGAATATGGAAATAAGTACGCAAAACTTTACGCTCATAAACTACTTATAAAGATACTGTGCTCTAAAATGGGTTACATTTATGTTTCTTTTTAAAGGTACCTGAATCCTTAAGGCAGTGACTTGAAACTGGCGGCCCGCATGCGACCTCCGCAGCAATTTTATACGACCCCTGAATACAGTTATGTGTTTGTCATTAATACCGCGCTTATAGATTTAAATATAGCATAAATCCATTGCATAGTGATTTAAAATATAGTATTTATTAGAAGAATATAAGATACTGGCATTTCAAATGAGTTCAAAACTAGCTTTTGTACTCAACCAAAAGTACATACGTAAGGAATGTAACAGCACTCTCTGACAGGCTAGAAAAGAAGCTTGAAGAGGAAAAAAAGAGGACTTTAATCATTGCTTCTCAGGAAATGAAAATTTAAAATGTAAATGTAAACAACATTAAAGATATAGACTAAGATTATTATTATTTATTCTCAAGTTTTATCCCACTTGGAAAGTTTTCTTCGAAAATGTGGAGAGATTTCTTAAGTTGTTTATTTTCGTTTATGTTGAAAATAAGTTATTTAGTGGTTAATTCAATACATTAGAAGAATTTGAAATAAAATGTCTCTCTGAATTTAATAATTTGCTGTTAATACTTTTGAACTACAGAGTGTAGCCAAAAAAATTTCTTACAGGTGTTTTCTTACAAATACTAAATACTGAAATTTGAATTCTTTTCATTGCTTTATTATTATAGTTATTTGTGTATAATTTGTGTACGTGATTAATGTATTAATTAATTAATTAATGTATTATCTAAGTGAAATTTGAAATTAAGTTTCAGTTTAGTTAAAATTTAATTAGCTATTCGAAATTTAGTTTCATTTTATTAAAAAGCATTGTGGTCCGTCAGCTGCTTTCAGGTTGTGTATTCGGCCAGCGTGTCGTTTAACTTTAAGACCCCTACCTTAAGAAATTTATCATTCTTTACACGTGCCACTAAACCTATGTCTGTTGGTAAAAAATTCTGAAATAATATCCCATTTTTATGCCATTTGTTTCGATCCTGCTAAAGTAGGTTCAAATTCGTCTCAAATTTTTTTTAATACTTATGCAAGGGTTATTTAAGCATTGCGTAGCTTCATCTAGGTATATATTAGTTTTCCGTAATATTTTTAAACGGAATTTATTTCATTTAATACTTTTTGCTTAAATATAAAAATATCAATAATCTCAAAAATCTGCTTTCTCCCCCTTCATTTCTCATTTTTCTTTTTTTATTGCTTTTAAGATTATATCAGTTAAAACTTTCAGGTTCTGACATTGCAGAAGCAATAATTCGTTCAGTTACAGCTCCACTTGACGTTACAAGAATCAAAACTTTAAGGCCAATGTTCAACGGATTACAACGATCTGCACTGTGTCTGTCACCAAAGCTTCTCAATTTCGGGGAGGCTGACAGACCAATGATCATGTTGTTCCTCTGATATCGTTTCTACTCTAACGAATCAGAGGACGTAAAATACAACCGAAAAATTAAGAGGGATTCGTTAATTCGGTTTGCACACTGTTTTAGACAAGGCAAGAGCTCGTTTTGCACACTGTTTTAGACAAGGCAAGAGCTCAGAATGCCTCTGAACGCTCGACTTGTGAGACTGTTCCTGCTAGCAAGGTTCTTATGCAATAACTTACAATAATCGGTTCTATGCCTTCAGTGTTGTTATGTATTGTAATAAAAATTCTAATAAATTTATAGTAAATGCATTTTTGTTCTGTATGCAGTAAGTAAGACGCAACTTTAACAAACGCAACCAGCATTAGTTATCACATTGACTCGCGCCATCACCCCATTCATTTTAATTGATATTTCTTTTTCATTCAAGAAACTAAGAATGAAGTCTTTCAATCCTTTGGAAGAATGGGCTTTTACAGCATAAAATCCAAGAAATGTTTCTTTAATTATAAAATTTGCGGGTTTCTGAATTATCATCTCTTGCAATGTGAGTATACCTTAAAATGACACTCATTTGATCCCTGTTCGATATATCTTGAGTAAGGTCAAACAATAAAGAATAAAGGACATACATTTATCTGGATCATCAAATTTTGTTCTAAATTATGACCAGCAAATTAAATAAATTCATTTTGTACGGTACGGCTAAAATATGGCACAATTCGTACTGGTACTTCAAAAACATTTTTCATAGCATACTTGCTTAATAATTTAACGTGGGATAAAATTTGCCATTATAAATCTTCACCTATGCCCACGAAAAGCTAACGCATTTTTGACAGCATAAGTGCAATGTTAAATAATCGTTATGTACCCATCTTCCAAGAATTTGCCTCGTATCTAATTTGTTCTTCGAGGACTTTATCAATAATCAAATTTTGTTTCCATGTATCATACACAGAGGCCCCTCCACATATAATTTGGAAGATCTATGGGCTTTATTTCTCACCATTAATTTATCTCTAAAACCTGAACCCGACTGCTATCAGAGTTTGAAAGTAATCAAAACAATTTGCAGTATGCATCAACCAAAAAATTAGAATAACTCAATGTCGCGGCACTTGTCCGTATTTCGCCATGGATGCACTATAATATGTTGCACTGAAATGTTTATTTTCTGGTTTAGTGTTCTTTTTAATGGGCCCGTATGTTTTTCTTCATTTTCATCATAATTAATCAGAAATCTCATAGCATCAGTAATATACATACATAATCAGTAATATACCTACATAATTACCTATCTGATGATGTGCATGTATCGGTTTCTTCGGCTACAGGCGAAAACATCACTGCTAATAATCGCGGATGTAAATGTCGCGGAGCAAACAACGGAAGGCGAAAACGCCGCGGTACTAAACCATGACGATAACATCGCAGACATGCGTTTTTCAGGTTTTAAAAGTTGTAAATGCATATTCGCATAATGATTTGTGAGCGCAAAAAGGAATGAAGAATATATTTTCTTTTAAATTTTTAAATTAATTAATAAGTTTTTGCTGAAAAATTAAGAAGGAAACTTAAGCATTCAAAAACTTAAATGGAGTAGAAAACTAATGCTACTTATAACAATTAACACAATTTTATAATTCATTAAATAATTTTAATAGAGGTTACCACATGCAACTACTCATCTTCATTTTTCTTAATCTTTTGTAGACTATACGTTTTATGAAAAATTACAAATAAAACTTTAAAAAAAGAGTTAATTAATTAATGACCTTTACTAGTTAACTATATAAGTTTAAAATTCTATTAACTGCTATACATAGCATTATTTTTCTACTCATTTTCAGTTTTTGAATACTTAAATTTCCTTCTTATTTTTTTACCAAAAATGTGTTAGTTAATTAAAAAATATGAATTATAAAAGTAAAAATGTTTCTCATTCCTTCTTGCGCTCACAAATCATTATGCGAATATGAGAATTTTTTAGGTCCGAAAACGAATGTCTGCGATGTTACCGTCATGAGATGATTTGTAGGTGCTTTATTTTTTGCCACGATATTCTCGTCGCCGAAGTTTTTGAACCGCTTTATTTTCAATGACGATGTTTTGGACTATGACATTTTAGAACTGTGACGATTTTGCCTTGCGTTGTTTTCTCCACGATGTTTTCGACCGCTATACTTTCGGCGGACACCGTTTCTTCTGTATACTTACTGTTAGTTTTACTAGTACAGGAACCTTCGGCCGTAATGAAGTTTTTTGTACAGGTTGTTTAAACTTACTAGAAGAGACGATTTCCACTGAAGAATCTTTTCCTGGGTATGATGTTTTACTTATAAAATTCTCTACTTTCTGGAGCTTTTCCTTTCTTCTGCTTGCTGTTTCTTTTCCTATCTGGGCCCTACTCTTTTGAGTTTTCTGATATATTTTATCTAATAAGATGTATGTTACGGTAAATGTGATTAATCCAGTGATTATGTATAATAACCGGTAATTATGCATAATCACCACTAAATTTGGTAAATACGATAAATTTTTTGAAAAATTATCAAATTAACGGTTTGTTTGTATAATTCCCAACTCGTAATGGTAAATGTGATAAAAGTCCCTAACTTTCCGAAAATTCGTTCAGTTTGCGCAACTGCTAGGCTTCTATCAACACGTGACAATCATTTGATTTCAGTAGTAGTTCTCATTTCGTTGCATCTAGACGTTTTTTCGCTACCCTCTCGTATTTTATAAAATACTGAATAATGGCTGGTATGCTTGAGCGTTTTAATTCCAAATTAGTTACTATTATGAATATACGATGTAATGAAAGTAGGCAATGTTGAAAAACTTATCTTTTCCGTAAGTAAAGATAGTTCCAATGTTAGATTTTAAGTGTACTTTGAAGAACTTATTACCATAATTCATGAAATAGCTTATCAATTGGCCATGGTAGTAGAAACAGGATGCTAAAAGAACTTAAAAAAAGTACAGAAACAATACTACCGAAGAAGTCATGATTTACTTAAATTTGTGTAAAAGTTGTCAAAAAAAAAAGAAAAATCAAGGTACCTAAGAAAGGACTTGTTGTTTTAAACCCATGGTCTTTCAAGAGATGAACTCAAGATGCCAGGTTGACCTAATTGACAAGCAGTCGCAACCAGATAATGACTTTAAGTTTATATTTGTCTATCAAGACCACTTGACGAAGTTCGTATAGTTGCTTGCCCTAAAAGGTACACGTGCAGAAGAGGTTGCATATCACCTAATTGATATTTTTACTATATTTTGAGCCTCCAGTGTACTGCAAAGTGACAACGGTCGTGAGTTTAGTAACAAAATCGTAGAAGAAGCTTGTGCAATGGGTCTGAAAATTGTGCGCGAAAAATCTAGACACAGCCAGACTCAGGGTTCGGTTGAACTTGCAAACCAGAATATTGAAAATATGCTAAGTTTTTGGTTGGAAAGCAATCATACCAGTAAATGGTCCGAAGGGTTACATTTTGTGCAACGTATGAAAAGTAGAGCATTTCATGGAGGCATCAAGTGTTCTTCTTATGAAGCAATGTTTGGGACGCCTGCAAAATCTGGCTTGAAAACGTCTTCTTTTCCGAATGACTCTATCGAACATCTTAGAACTGAAGAAGAGCTTTGGGCATTAATCTAGACAGTTAATAATGCTTCCAAAAACACCAATAGCGAAATAGAAAATGTTTCTAATATGGACAATAACGATCTGTCTCAAAATGACCCTCCATCTGAAGTTAATTTTAAGACTCAGAAAGAGAATGAAGCAGCGGTCGCTCTAATCCAGATAAATATTTTATGCAAGCAAGAGCAAGTAAGAAAACATAAAATAAGCGCTAAAGAAGGTTTAGAATTACAAGCAAAGAAAATTTTGAAGGTTTCAAATCTTAAATTTCCTGTTGGTAAAGTTGGTGATACAGTGAAACTACGAATACCAGACGTTAACAGAGCAAGAAGTGATCCTCGAAATTTATTAGCGGGGATATTAGAAGTTCAAAATGAAGCGTTTTATTAGTTAGGAACGAAACACGGAAGTCTCATAGCTGTATACCAGAAATCAATTCACAATTTGTGAAGAAAAATTTGTTTTGCTTGACGATGTTCCAGATCTAACAATATCACTTCGAGAATGCGTTAGAAAAGCATCTCTCTCTGGAGGTCAGGGATATCAGCGATGTCTTTCTAAGGGACAATGCGTGTCTGATAAGTGCAAATGTTAAAAATCTGGCAAACTTTGTAATTCTAAATGTCATAACAGTCTAATATGCTTAAATAAGTAAACTTAAAATATTTAGTAATTTGTAGTAATACATTTAACGTTATTTGAAAAAATGTTTTTTCCCTCTAGAATATGGGCTTAGTTTGTTTTTTATATGTAACTGCAGTTTTTTTTATGT